>JAVDPK010000511.1:37058-56265 GCA_034780415.1 Cichlasoma orientale | reverse complement strand
ACACACACACACACACACACACACACACACACACACACACACACACACACACACACACACACACACACACGTATGGAGGGACTTGCTGCCTGATATGTGTAATATAATGCAGAAAAAAGATGCTTAGGAGTAATCTGGAAATGGTGTCATTATGTAGTTTGTCCAGCAGAGTGCCTCTCACTGCAGTGTTTCTGTCACTGTCTGCAGCACATGTAGCAGAACACATATCGCAGCAGAGCGGAAGGTGGTGCAAAGTCAGTGTTAGTTGATTTTCAGTATAATTCCAACATATTGTATGTGTCTTGTAAATATGACCATTAGCTGATATATCTATCTTGGAAATTTTTGCTTTGCTTTTTAAATTGTAAACATTTGATTAAAATAGCTATAAGCCATTAAAACAAATATTAGCACTATAATAGCAACTCCTCCTGATATTTCAACAAGCGTGATCACTTGGGTTGGATAACAAAAGTAAAGTAGAAAAGTGTGAACATTATCAGAAGGAATTAACACAAAATTCAACTTCTCACCTCAGCAGTGTTAAGTAGATTAGTGTGAGATACTCACGGGTTTACTTGGGTACACATCAGAGAGGTGGGCTTTGAGTTTCTCCACAGTCCAGTTCTGGTAACAGTTGATTGTCTGATCATCATACTTCTGGTTGGGAGCCCTGATCACAAGGGTAACAGGACCGTCCACAACAGCTTGATCCATGACTCAGTACCATTTGCCTTAAGTAAAAACGGGAGAAAGGGGAGATCTGGACTACGATTTGTGTGTCCTGGTTCCAGCTCTGTTAGTTTTCAAGTAGGTTCCTGGCACCATCGGGAGGGGGGGGGAAAAAGTCTTCACAGCTGCAAGAAGCAGAAATAACAACGCGAGGTTACCCTGACCCAAATGACACAGTTAACATATTACGTGATAAAATAAAATAAACACAGCAAAGGAAAAAAGGCAAAGAAACAAGCGTTACCTGCTTGTATGCGGTATTTGCTCTGACACACAATTGTAACCAGACACGGGCTTAATTACAGCTAAATCGCGACAACAACAACGCAGAGGACAAAGTAATATGCTGTAAGGAGAACCTAACCCTAAATCCTGTCAGCGGTATTTAATGGCTGTCTAAGCTAACGTTAGCTTTAGTAGGTTTTCTGCTACTGATAGCAGTCATGTCAAGCAGAAAAAGTCCTCGCCTAGCGTAATTACCTGCCTAAATTACAATGATCTAGTTGTAGAACGGTGTTCGCATAAAACTGAGTCGTGATATACCTGGCTTACCTACCTGGTTTAACCCCGGAGAGCTAATGTTGCCTACTTGGCTGAACGGACTGAACCCAGGGTGTTGTACTTCTTCGATGGATTTCGGGAGGTTGTTACCATTCAACATTGTGGTTATTACTGCCATCTAGCGGACGACAGCCTTCACTACAACAGAGGCATTTCAAGGATTCAAGGACCTGATGAAACACACTAAAGATATACATTTACATATATATTTCGCAGGACTCTGTGCAGTCCTGTGAAACAGCTTTTAGAGCCAATTTTATCAGCACTTGAAGTAATTATTTTCTGTATTGCTTTATCAGTCTCTCACATCATTGTGGAGGAATTTTGGCCCACTCTTCTTTGCGAAGTTGCGTCAGCTCATTGAGGTTTGCGGGCATTTTTTTTTATGTACAGTTCTCTTAATGTCCCCACAACATGCTTTCTCCTGCCAACACCTGTACACTTTGCTGGGACATCCACTCCTGGGACGATTGCAACTTTGTGTTAACACATGCCTCCATATGCTGTTAACACAATGTTCCAGTCCAGCAAACTTTATAGAGGTGCTCACACTTGCTGATCAATTAATCAAATGATCATTTGATTAGCAGCACCTGGCTGCTACTTTCCCTATTAATTCCTATGGAAGCAATAAGGGTGTACTTTGTTTTAGAGACAAAACTACCACATGATGAAGAAAATGGAAAGCATTTCTACAAAACATAATCAAAAGCACATTTAGAGACAGCTTCCAGAAAGATCACATTTATTGTAAGGTGACTAAACTGCATTAAATCTGCCAGGTTTACCAAATAAACTTGCATTCAATGTAATGTATAAATTCTCTCAAAGTTATCCTATTTTAGAGAGTATGCTGTTCGTGACATAACAGATTTTTCATGCCTTCTGCCCATTACACAATGAGCAGTCTGAAATAATAGTTGTATTTTCCTATGACTATTTTTTATTATCTGTCATTTAAAAAAAGAAGCAGAAGCTCAATCATTAATACATTTATCAGACTTGGGATGTGCCACAATGCAACAAAGTCTGACGCAGTAGAGGGGATTTAATTTGACTGGCATCTAGTGGAGGCACAGTGAAACAGCCTTACCTCTTTCGCATTACCTGAAATGGACGTTGTGCTTGGTGTCCTTGGACACATTATTCGAATCAATTTTTTAAAATAATGGTCTGTATAGAAAGGGTACTGCAGTGACGGGAAAATAAATAAATACAAATGTAAAAAATACAAATGCAAATGAATAAACAAATAAAGCTTACTGAAGCTCGGTAAATTAGTGTCAGGTCATTTTGGTGTGCAGTGAGAATATCATCAACTAACTGGGTAATGCAAAGATGAATATTTTGTTTAATGTTGCAGAAAACTATTTAAAATCTTCAGTTCATTAGGAAGAGTGTTCAGAGGCCCGAGTCACAATTCAAAGACTGGAAAAACACAGCACATTTCCTCGTAGTTACCACATGCAAATTGGACACCTGAGTAATCACCTTAACACGTTTGGTACACAAACAAACAAAATGATCAAAACCCAATTACAGCATGCAGTGTGTGGCTAAGTTGGCTGATTTGTGACCTTCACTGAAAAACTGAAAATAAACGTGCTCTGGAAACGGGTCAGCCTACTTCTTTAAGTCATCCAACTCAAGAGACGCTTCCAGTCCCCTGAAGAGTACACGTTTCAGGCTATTACTTTTATAAGTAGGAGAGAACATTAGATTATTCATCTTGTGTTAATGTCCTTGCTTATTCAGTGTTGCGTTATTGTCTTTGTATCATTTGCAGGTTATTAAAACCACAGCGAACCACAGTTTAGCGTGCATGAGTAACGTCATGCACGCTAAACTGGAAAATTGCCAATAGCTACAGTATAAATGTGGATTTTGATCATCTGTCAGCCCTGTGACTGACCTCAGGCTCACACGAGTTCACAGAACCACGTGATGGATGAGGTCTGTCGACTCCAGCTGTAAATGACCAAAAGCAGATATGAATGGATGGATGGATGGATGGATGGATGGATGGATGGATGGATGGATGGATGGACAGACGGATGATTTCTTCAACAACAAAATCTTTAGAATTGTGTTTGATATTTTGTGATTTGTATTCTTTTCTTCAGAAAAATCAACCTTAATCTTCAATGAGTTTTCTTAAAGGTTGCTATGTGAAATAATTTTGGAAAAGAATTATTTAATTAAGTGTTTACTGCTGGAAGACTGCTCACTTTGAGTTACGCAACCAAAGACTTCCTGCAATGAAAACATACCTCATTGGTGGTGTGTGTGTGTGTGTGTGTGTGTGTGTGTGTGTGCACGCGCGTGCTAAGCACCTTTTGTGACATTCTTCGCACCTTTTGTGACATTTTAACTCACTGTCAGTGGATGCAACATGTTGACAAGGCGGTGTTCAGTATAGCAGCAGTCAGCACGGTCTCCTTTTAATGGCCCTACATTAGAGATATCCAGTTTCTTTCATTTCCCTCTTCCTGTGTGTGTGTGTGTGTGTGTGTGTGTGTGTGTGTGTGTCCATCTATTAGCCCGCTTCACAAAGGGCTGTTTTTCACACCGCGCCTCAATTTAGCAGTGGGTGATAATATGGGACACCAACTTGCTCCTGCTGTTTGTGAGATTTCAAAAGTGGAAGGGGTTGAAATTACGTCTGCATTAACCTAAATTATGTTTTAAATTTTCTAATTAGGTGACATGCGTCATTTGATATACTGGTGTGCATCAACAGCTTTTTTTTGGGGGGGGGGGGGGTGTTTTTGAAGATATTTCCCTGCTCCCATATTGATTCTGTCCCTGCACTGCTGCTGCCTTTGTGTTTATACTCTGTCTGTTCAGAGGGTTTTGCTGCAGAAACAAAACCCTTCTTGGATTAAAAAATGCGTAATGATTTGATTGCGTGTTTGCATGAGAAAAGGAGCTGATGGGACATTGCTGATCCTTCACTACCTCTGATTATTTTTTTTCTATTTAGAATTGTGTAATCATTATAACTTAATAAACATGTTCACCTATGAAAGGTATTTTTTTCTGTTGTATTTTATGCTGGCTTGACATATTGCATGTCAAATAAAGAGCAGACCTCTTTTCCTTGACTTAGCCAAAAATGCCTCCTTTGCATTTATTATTTTTTCCATTTCACTCATCACTGAAAATGTCAACCTGCACTCAGAAGTCTCAGAGAGCTTCCTGTGTCCTATTTCTGGTGCTGGAGGATGCCACTTAATGGAGGTTACCCCTAATGTCATGTTACTTTTTATAATGGGATTCCTTTTGCAAAGTGGAAAATGCAATATAAAGGGGGAAAAAAATCAATATCCAAAAGAATATAACAGAAGTTTTCTCAGGGGCGAGTAACTGGAAAGCATCAGAGCAAGAGGTTAACAGGTTATATAATTAATTATATAATGGGGTGGGGGGGGGAATCTTAGCTGTCATAGGGGGAGAGGCTACAGGTTACCAGTCTATTGCAGGATTAACAACCGAGACAGACCACCGTTCACACTCACATTCACACCTATGGTCAATTTAGAATCACCAATTAATTAAAGTAACAAGTTACGTCTTTGACCTGTGGGAGAGAGTCAGAGTACCCAGTACACTGAGAACCTGCAAGCTCCCACAAAGAGGGGCCCCATCTGGCTGGTGACAGGACTGTATTTCCTCTTTAATGTGAATCTGCACGTGGGAGTTTTCCAGAGCAACAAATACAGCAGCTGGAACAAATTTTCCTTCATTCTTTTTCACTTAAGATCATTTCTTCTTTCTGCAGTACAACAAACAAACTCCGTACGTGATGTTGTCAAAGTTAAAACGAGATGTGTCACATGAAGTGAATGAAATCAAAAACAAAGACGCGCCATCTCAGATCCTGACAGTTTAATATTGTCTCCTCATTACTTTTCTAATTCTTGCCCTTTGACAACTCCACAAATGTAACAACTGAAAAGCTGCTGTTTACTCAACAATACAATTAGTTTTCATTTTCTATTGAAATAAACAGATTCGTTACAAACACAGGGGTTTTTAATGTGCGCCTACATTTGTGACTCACAAGTGTGAAAAGGGCACTGGCTGGAGGAGGTTTTAATTATGCAGTAACAGCTAAAGGTGTGACGCATTTTGATTTTTGAGGTCGGGATGTTATTTAGCTTTCTTTGTGTTAGATTGCGTTGACATTGCAGAGCTCTCTCTCGCGCTCTTGTTTTGGGAGGTCAGGAAAGTGAATGACTTGCTCAGTTGGAAGAGGTGTAAGTGACAGATTTTAAATCTACTGTAGTAAATACATTGTAGAAGCATTAATATTTAAATTTTTCACATGCGCAGCAAAAAGCATGTTTACTCAACTTAGAGCCAGGATTGTAGTCCATCTATTTATTTATTTATTTATTTTTTGCTTTTCTTTTTTCCATTTATTCAACAGCAATGAAATTTTCTATAACATGAAATCATGGCATTTTGACTGCACTGTGTTTTGATTTTAATATTTTAATAACTTGCTGGGACAGACATTTTTGTGTGCTGAGTAATACCATGCCAACTGTATTTTTTTTTTATATTTAGTAACTTCAAGTGACTACAAAAATCAAAAACTTATCAAATGTTTTAAGGCACATTTTCTAAATGTGCAGGTATCTGTTTGGCTGAGTTTACTGTCTGGCTCATGCCTACCACACCTGCACCTGATCTAGTCTTGTGCAGGGGATTTAAGGTCTGTAGGTTACTTCAGCTCTTTGCCAGATCGTTCCATGCTGCTGTGTAATCAGACGCATGCATTAATTAAACCTCCGTGTCCTTGGACCTCCGGATTTGGTGGGGTTTCCTGCCAGCTTTACCTGTATGTGATGAGGAACCTGGGACTCGTCAGAAAGGACTCACCCACTTACCTGCCTGCCCACTCTCCACCACCTGTTGCACCGCAAAAGTACTTGAAAGAATCTAAATTAGAAAACTTTGGTTGAAATTATTGTCCATATACGTGGGGGAGTTCAGGAGAGAGGTGCATAAATCACTGCACCCATTTCCCATTCTCCTAGCAAAATGTGAAGAAATGAGGGATGAGGGATGGCTCAAGACTTTCTGCACAGTACTGTAAGTATACGGTGAAATGTGACCTAACATAAGTCTCAGAAAAGCACCGCCTGATTTCAACTTGCGTATTTAAAACGGGCTATTTCAAAACCTTTACATAATAAGTTATCCAAATTAAACAGCATATTGTTATTGATGCATTGCCTCTGGAAACACACATGCAACAGTATTTTGAGGTGATCATTTGCTTTGGTAGTAAAACCTTTTTTTTTTCATGATGTGGCAAAGCTGAATGTGGTTTGGTTACATTTGGGTAAATAAAAAAGCATCTTTGTTTTGTACAGGGAGCAATGATGGTTGGATAGTTATTATTTGTGGTACATTACAAAGAAAATAAGAAAATCTGGCCAATATATGGCCACTAAAAAATTTACCACTTGTTTCACAGCTTTTCTACTTTCTACACCCTGGATATTCCATCTGCACCCCAGTGCGGTCAGTGCATCTCATAAAACTTTAAACAAGTATGCTTTACTTGCGCGGGAGCTGTGGTTAAATTTCTACCTGCAGTATGAGTAGTATGTATCTTAGTCATCATTTGAGAGTAGATAGATTTTGTAGCAACAACTGATATTTATGCATTAGTTCAATACCCTGAAACATGCACTCAGGGGAACTCACTCAGACGTCACTTTCATAAGAGTTCACCTTCGTGTTGTGAAGGTCTGCCCGACTCGACTTCCTGTATGCGGCTCACCTCTGGCATAGGTATGAAGGGAAAATTCACGAAGTTAGTCACTAAAGTTTAAATATATACTGCTCAAAAAAAATTACAGGAGCACTTTGAAAATACGTCAGAGATCTCAATAAGAAAAAAACGTGCTATATTTACACTGATATGGACTGGGTAATGTGTTGAGAAGGAAAGGATGCCACGTCGTTTGATAGAAATGAAGCTTGTAAACCAACAGAGGGCTGAATTTAAAGACACTCTGAAAATCAAAGTGAAAAAATGATGCGGTGGGCTAGTCCAGTTGGCTAAAATGGCATTGCAGTGACTCCAAAAAAAAAGAAAAAGAAATGTCCCGTGGGGGCCAGTCAGTGGTATTAATTCCTTCATCCTCGAGGAACTACCTGCATTCTCTCGCCACATGAGATCAGGCATTGCCGTGCACCGGGAGGGTCTGACAGTGGGTCCAAGGATGTCATCTCGAGAACTAATGGTAATCAAAGTGACATTGCCTAGCCTGTAGAGGCCTCCCCAGACCATCACTAACCCACCACCAAACCAATCATGCTGAAGGATGTTACAGGCAGAGTATTGTTTTCCCACAGCTTCTCCAGACTCCTTCACGGCTGTCACATGTGCTCAGATTGAACCCGCTCTCATCTGTGAAAAGGACACGGTGCCAGATTTGGACCTGCCAGTTCTGGTATTCAATGGCAAATGCCAGTTGGGCTCCACAGTGCCGGGCAGTGAGCAAAGGGCCCGCTTTTATCCAGTTGATCTTTATCTACTTGTGACGTTTTATGAAACGAAGCCAAAAATATGTTTATGCTTTTCAAATGTTACAGCTTTAGTATTTCTTGTTTTCTTTGCCCTTTGTTAATACCACGAATCAAAGCAAATAATAGAAATCAATTATCTTTTGGTCAATGCCGTCAGACTGTGCTTCCTTTTTTTTATTGAGCTGAAAAGACTCTGAAGCACTTGTGCCCCCTCTGTGTTACTCATGATGGTGCCTACAATTAGTGACTCACCAATGTGGGAAAAGTCAAACGCTGGAAAAAGACGAGGCATCCAACTACATTTTAAACTGATTTGGACTGTGTTAAAAATTACATCAGGATTGTGAAGAAGCACTACCAGCGTAGCATAACCTTTAATTATGCCATACTAATAAGTAGTGCTTCTTCTCTTGTTTGTGGCTATTAACACAATATCCTCCAGCCGGAATGACTCAGTGTGTTATTTAACTTTGTCTTGATATGCACATGGTATCATTATGTGTGTTGTTTGCTTGGAAGAATGTAAACTTACATCAACATATTGTAGCTGGATATAACTGACAGCAAGCAGAAGCAGTCTGATTTGTATGTTCTCTCAACGATGTCGGATATTTCAAAGAAAGAGAAATTAGAGTTTCTGGTTTCATGTGTTGTATTTGTTTATTTTTTGTTTGTTTTGTTTTGTTTTTTGTTTTTAATAAACAAAAAAAGCTTGAATTTGTGAGTCATACTTTAGGCACTTTTACACAGACTTGTTGCCTACACTGGGTGGCAGTATGCTATCATTTTTATAGTAAATCCAAGCGACCTCAGTAGCACGTATGACTATATTTCCTGTACCTAAACCCAGAATGTGATCAGAGGAACATTTACAAATATATGTTTTCATAACTGCAGCATTATAATTATGCACCTTTGCAGTGAATGTTTACACGCTTGTGCACAGATGACAATAACAGTATGAAAAGACTGCTGCAACCAGAAAACAATGCATTTGGACTTTTAAAGACAAAGCAGTGGCAGCATGTGTTCACATTGCTCGTGCAAAGTGCAGTTACATACATGCATAAACCCTAATCTGACATCATAGGGTTTAAAATTCACTCCTGTTTTTAAAGAAGAGCATCATTCACTCTTGACCCGGTGTGTCCGTTAGCCATAATTACATGTATTGTATATCTGATGTAACAGATACTTAACCTTGTACACTTTGATGTGCTGTGCAGACTTTTTGTGCTGCCCTTTCATGTAAGTGAAATAAGCAATTGATTAATTGGAGATGAATTTTAAGATTACTTCCAGCAATTTTATCTTGCGTCAATGACTGGGTATAAAACTGAAATATCAAACCGAAAACTTTTCTTATTGAACTGCATGACTGTCTTATGCACACACATCTAGCCAGTCTGAAAGACAGCAGTCCCCATGGAAACAGGTTTCCTATCTGCAGAAGCTCCATAAAGAGATTTCCTGATAATAAAAAAAAAAAGAAAGAAAAACATTTAAAACAGGATTGAGAGAGAAAAATGACAGAGAGGACTCGATATATGAGTTCTGGGGCACTGATCTACACGCACTGAATGTATAATACTGAGAGGTCATGCCTTTTGTTCAGGCTTCACATGGTTATGTATCGTCAAGTGCTCATGACTCATCTGCTAATTTGATGCAACTCAGGTATTTTCCGATTGTGCTCCTACCATTAGTCTTAAGTTTTCTTTGTGTACCAGCATGAGCTGACGGTGAGGATAAAAGCACCCATAATAAGAGTGAGCGGGCATTTTTCTGTATGTAAGTGCTCCCTGCCTGCAGGAAGGAAAGGCATGCAAATTAAGAAAGGTCAATTGCCTGATATTTGGTTGAAGAAATCCCTCCCACTAGTGGTGAAAATGGACATGATGATGGAGGAAGATGGGAGGGTAAATCACCCATAAATGCCCATACATTTCTAGTAGTGGTATTTGTCTATCAAATCAATTTGTCGTGGGTCATTAGGTTGCATCATCAAATTGACTCCATGCCATGTCTCTACAATAGGCCTATCAGTGATGCATGTGCCACCTGTGGGATTGTGTAATTCTGACTTGTGGTTGATTTATTTTTGGTGAGCTCCTAATAGTCCTATGCAAACCATGAATAGCATACTTAGCAGACACTGGGTGTGCAGTCCTCAGGCAAGAACATCTTGACAGAAGCATTGTGATCCAAAATAGTTCCCCGCTTGGGTAAATTATCAGTAGCAGCAGCTACAAATAGTTCCCGAAATTCAATCCCAGGCATTACAGATAACTAGTAGTGTGCAGCCAATGGCTCATTTTCAAGGCATGTGGTTACAGGACACTGTGACCTAAGATGGAGCCATGGAAAGCTGAAAATAGCAATTTTGGAAATCAGCAATTTTAAAAAAAATGAGTGTTTGTAAAATAAATAAAACATACTTCACAGTTAATGTGCAGTAACTGTACATTAACTGTATAGAATGTAAAAGAAATAAAATTTACCTCTTAAATCTTTAATATAAAATGAAGCAAAGAGACATCAGATTACAGTAAAGGTTGTGCAGCTCAATCTTACCCGAACCTATCCAAACTTTTGACCCCTCACACGTAGAATATTGTAAATGATAAGTTCAGAAACTTGAGTCATGGTTACTAAGACTACAAAGCATCCCTGTCTCCCAGTCACGCTTGCTACATCTTAATGGGTCTTCCTGTCAAACTTAAGGGTGAGTTCAATATTAAATCAGTAAATCAGAACTTGTTTAAAGTTTAAAGTCATTTCAAGAACATAAGGGTGGCACAGCACGTGTTTTGCAAAGTGCTTTACACTCTGCCTCTCACCTGATGTCAGCTGATGTTACTGACGCATCACTTCATTGCCTCGTTTGCAGAGCCTTTCTGAAATATGCATGTTTGAAAGGAAACGTTCGTGAAAAACCACAAAGGCACTGTTAATGGAAAAAAAAAATCCAAAGTTGTAACCTGGGCAGGTGTCCAGTCTATCACAAGGCTGACACAGACAGCCATTCATGCTCATATTCACACCTACAGCCAATTTAGAATCGCCAGTTAACTTAACGCGCCTTTGCATTGTAGGCAGAAGCCGGAAGCCCAGAGGAAGCCCAGGGAGAACATGCTCGTGCAGCGGAGCACATTGTCTTTTCCTTTTTCAACGTAGGCTAATAATCTCTGTAATAGTGATTTCGAACATTTAAAAGTTAATAAAAGTTGAATTCATTTATGTATTTAAAAGTTTCAGTAATGGCTTATCCTACTTTTAAAGACATTAGCTGAGCTTTTTGACAGCTCGGCCCACTAAAAAAAAACAATAAATGTGCTTTTATGCTTGATGACTGCCAGTGTTTGTTTTACCACCCACCTTTAAATCCTTACCAACAACCCCAGTTTTGACAAGCTTAATTATAGCTTAGATATTAATTCTGAGAGTAAATCACAAAATATCTAACTTTGGGGACAATATGAATATGCCATTAGAATCCGGCCAAGGCAAGCAGAGATGATGACCCCTGCACCACTGTTCCTCCACGAGACAAATTGGACCGGATTAAAACATACTGTTTTGTGCCGCATTTTATTCTTCTATATATGCTGACAGCCTCCTGCTGCACTCTTCCTGGACATCTTCATCTTTCTGCACTCCTTCCTGGCTGAAGAATTGTAAAATATTATTACTTCTATAATTGTCAATTAAATATTTACTATTATCTGACAACGACGAGTGGTGGAGCAGGTTTTTTAAACCCATTCCTTTACAAAAGTAGCCATAAAACACTATAAAAACAGCTCACTGCACATAAAACTGTATTATTGGCAAACGGCACATAAATTATTAAAAGTATAAGTAATTTTTCTGCAGAAAAATGTTCTCAATCAGTGTTACGTGGATCAATATAACTGCTGCAGATGTTTAAAGATGGGCTCAGTTTAAAAACTTTCGATTTCATTAGAGAAGCACTGTCTGATTTGCTTGGCCTGAAGGGACGCCACTGATCAGAGCACAGGTCAGTGGCATTTAGAGCCAGTGTTGGTTTACTGTTAGTCTTGCATTAAAAAAAAGGATTTGCAAAAGTGAGTTAGAGGCCAATTTGGGTGTGATGTTTCCTGATTATGTGCCTGCAATATTTGAAACAAAGAAATGCAAATCATAGATAGTTCAGCTTAATATAAAATGCATTTACACCTCTTAAAAGAAGCATTAGATTATTAGTGATGGAATACATAAATATACACATTTTTAAAAAGTTGCCAAGATTATTTAAGGGTTGCCATGAATTGCAGTTCTTGAATAACCATAATGTATCAGACCACATCCCCTTTGTGTCATCCTCCTTCTATTTCTAAATTTAATGAATAATAATAAAGTGAGAAAAAAAATGTTTACTGTCATCCCACTGAAAGGCAAAAATAAATTCAGCAATAAGTGCGTTGGCAGGGAAAAGCATGACAACTAGTAAACCTCCCTCTTTTTCTTTGTGCTCCTCCTTTCCACAAGCCAAGAAACAAAACATGAATGGAGGTGCAGACTGCACCATGTCAGCACTGTCAGTGGGTCTGACTACTCATTCAGAAAAAAAAAAGAGCCCTGCTGTGTAACCAAGAAAAAAAAGGCTGTCTATCATTTTGTTGTCGATCAACATTGGGATAATGGGTGCAAGGCCTCTGCAATAAGCGGAAAACTGCACTTAAGTGAAAGTGCTGTGCGGCGCTCAAAGTGTGTTTTATTGAACAAGTTAGCACTCCACAATGAGTTTCCATAGCTACAGGTTCATCAGAACGCAGAACACGTATAGCCTAACAACACTTGAGATGTGAGAAAGGGGACAAGCGGCTTGAATTGATGCACTCTGCAGAGTCACAAATGGTACCATTAAGTTACATTAGCAGGCATCCATCCAATAACTTCACAATGTTGTCTGGAGTTACTTCTAATGCTCTTTCTACCACAGAAGACCGCCGCATGTCTTTGTTCATCTTAAGCCCGACATGTTGTACAAGTGGCACACATGTGACTTAATAAATGGATGCCGGCCATTATGCTGGCCTCTGAGCGTAATGGGTTTCAGTGATTCAGATTAAAAAAGAGAGTCTCATTATGTGACAACTTTGTGAGGGTTACTCTGTGAGGCAGCTGGGTTCTCAAGAGATTTGAGAGCACTATCATGAGGCTATCCACTTATATGAGAGCCACAGTTACTTCAGGCCAGCAAGGTCGAAGCTGCATTTGATTTTTAATGTTTGACAGTATTTTTGAAAAGTGCCTTTTATGATCATTTTAACTACAGAGTTTGTTATACTAACAACTTTCTAGCTTTCAAGACTCTAGCCTAATTCTTGACTTTGACACGCTCTACATCGGTTTGTAAATCCGATTGGCTGAAATATGCTCGAGGCAGACAATGAGGGAGATTTTGTTTATCACCTGCCAATTTTTATAAATGCTTGCCCTTTCCCAAATTGTTTTGCATGTGTAGAAATCTCATTAGAATTTGGTCCTATTTGCAAAAAACGATTTTCATGTGGTTTTTGGGTGTCCATCCATCCATTTTCATTTGCAGGGTCGATGGGGGTTGGAGCCTAACCCAGCTGACACTGAGTAAGAGGCAGCATGTGCCCTGGATGAGGTAAAAGACATAAGTTGATCATACAAACTCCACACAGAAAAGCAGCCAGGTTCAAACCAAGCACATTCCTGCTGTGAGGCAACAAAGCTAAATACTGCACCACCACACTGCCTGCTTCTGTCATACAGACTTCCTTAATCAATGTGTATACAATTTGGAAAAACCAAAGAAAATTCTGGCAGCCAGTCTGAACAAGGCCATGGTTAGTTTGCTGCATGCACAAGTATCATGCACAACCCCAGTTGGGATGCTGTGTGGAATGTAAATAAAAACAGAATGCAATGATTTGCAAGTTTCATAAAAACATATTTTATTCACAATAGAACAGATAAAATCAAGAAAAATAAATAAATAAAAGGCCCACACAGGCCTTTGTGTGTAAAAAGAAAAGAAAAGAAAAGAAAAGAAAAGAAAAGAAAAAAATCAGGTCATTGTGAATTTGATGGCAGCAACATGTCTCAAAAAAGTTGGGACAGGGGCAACAACAGGCTGAAAAAGCAGGTGGTACTAAAAAAAAAACAGCTGGAGGAACATTTTGCAACTAAATTGCTTAATTGGCAACAGGTCAGTAACATCTGGGAATAAAAAGAGCATCTTAGAAAGGAAGAGTTTCTCTTAAGTAAAGATGGGCAGAGGTTCACCTATCTAAAAAAAATTGTAGAGCAATTTCAGCGAAATGTTACTCAATGTAACATTGCGAAGACTTTGAATATCTCATTATTGGATGCCTGTGATCTTCAGGCCCTCAGACGTCACTGCATTAAAACAGTCATAATTCTGTCATGGAAATCACTGCGTGGGCCCGGGAACTCTTCCAGAAATCACGATCTACGAGCACAGACATTTGCAGTGCCATCCACAAATGCAGGTTAAAGCTCTATCATGCAAAGAAGAAGCCATATGTGAACATGACTCAGAAACACAGGAGTCTTCTCTGGGCAAAAGTGCCTTTAAAATAGACTGAGGCAAAGTGGAAAACTGAAATTTGAAATTCCTTCAAGAAAACATGGATTTTCCATCCTCTGGACTAAAGAGGAGAGGGACCATCTGGCTAGTTACTGTATCAGCATTCAGTTCAAAAGCCTGCATCTCTGATGGTATGGGGTGCATCACGACCTATGGAACTGTCAGTTTGCACATCTGGAAAGACACCATCAATGCTAAAAAGGTATATACAGGCTTTAGAGCAACATGAAAAAGACTCTTTTTCAGGGAAGGCCTTGCATATTTAAGCAAGACAACGCTAAACCACACGTGGCATCTATTACAACAGCATGGTTTTGTAGTGGAAGAGTCCGGATGCTGAACTGGCCTTCCTGCACTTCTGACCTTTTACCATCTGAAATCGTCAAGCATTTCATGGATGTAAATTGCAATAATTTAATTTCAAATATTTATAAAACTGTATTACACAACAGCCCTTGTTGTTTTATTTCTGATTAGGAGCCCTCTTATTGTCAACTGAGATAATTCATGAAAAAGGAATCAGGGAATAAATCCAAAAGAGGGAGAACACAGAAAGAGGAGACAGAGGGAGGGACAGAAAAGGAAACAAGTGAGGGAACTAAACTCAAAGGAGGAAAAAATTCCAAAGCAACTCAAACTCTATGGACCAAAACAAGACATAAATCTGTTTAAACAGTTACCTTATGGGGATGTGTCTACTTTATGGGGATGAAAAGCATGTTCCTATGCTAGAACTCTAGTTTAGGGTAAGACAGTTAGTAGTTAGGATGTAGGTTAAGTGTGCCGGAAGTGTATCTCTGTAAATGTAATGTCCTGTAAAGTAATATACAGACGACTGCACATGTATGTAATTATGTTTTCTGCTAATAAAAATCACATATCTGCAGATCTGCAACAGGAAGCAACCTTCGGTCTGTTGCACTTAAGTCAGACTCGATACTAGTTGCACGAATAGTTTCCTCAGTCTGCAAAAGAAAACCGCTCACCCGAGCTTCATAACTTTTCCTCTTGTCAGATTACGTATTCTGAATTCAAAGACAGGGTTGTGACCTGTTAGGACAGCATTTCAACAGAAGCAGGAACATTTGGAAGTGACTTTTCTCTCAGTTGTCATGAAGGCTTAACTGTATTGAACCTGTAGTACTTGACCTTGACCTTCCCCTTAAACCTCTCCCTCATTGGAGCCATGTCGGCTCAAGCGGTCCTCTGCAGTGAACTACTGTTCTAGACTTCCTCTCAGGTCTCAGCAAAGAGCATAAGCCACCTGACAGCAGCCACTAGAGCTTGTCAGTATCAGAGCGATGTATTCAGCTCCATTCTCTTGCCTCGCCTCAAGGGCAGCCAACTTCCTGTTGCTGGGTTACACTAATTGCAGCATTAGTATTCTGCATTGAGCTCCTGCCGGAAGCTGAGGCTCCAGCAGACACCGATGGCCAGTGCAAGCCTTTGTAATTACAACGCCGCAGAGACCCTCTCTGCTCTGCATCTGAGTTTCTTAAACCCAAGCAGCTTACGCTTTGACTGTGTTCATTTTGCTTTTCCAATTTCTTATTTCAACCTTTGACTTAAAGGGTGCACCTCTCTTTTTCCTTATGTCCTTCTTTAGTGCAAAAATTGTGCCTTTTGAGGCATGAACTACTGTTGATCTTGGCAGTCATGGAGTATAATAGTTTCCAAATATCAGTATTTTAAAAAGAAGAAGAAAATAGTCAGTCAGGGCTGAATGAGTTCAAATATATGAGTGTGCAGCCGGGGATAATCATATATTCTGCAGTAGGAAATGATATACAGTTGCAGATACTATATATATATATATAATTGATAAGATAAGATAATCAATTAAATGATTTGCACAATTTTGATATGCATGTGCATCTTTTCATGTAAAATTGGTCATAAGGTTGCTCACAATGGCATTTTGTGCTTGTGCATTGGCGTTGCTCAAATGATCTGCCGTATGTTAATAGATTTTTATCTGAACACCCTGCTGCCTTCACAGTTCACACTCGTCATATCAGATTCATTTAATTTATTCGGAGGAAAGGCGTCACCACGGCAACGCGGCAACGACAAGCTCAGGGTTCTCCCATATGTCAGGCTCAGTTACCCTGACAACATGTTTTGCAGTGAAGTTCCAGCACAGAGGAGCTCCCTGCATCTCGATGCAAAATAATTATGTATAGTTTTAGGTCTGACAAGCATTATTCCATATTTGGCGTTTCCTTCCGGCAGCACTCCGGGTCAGACAGATCATACATGTCCTTATGCATGCTCTGCTCAGACTGTATGTTTGTATGCACATAATGAACATGTACTTATGAGAGGTGCAGAGGCTTCTCTGCAGTCATACAAAACATTAGAATTATTGGTGCTCACTCAGTGACGCAGAAGCTGTTTTGCAGCTTGTGTTTATCCCTGACCCGGCCTGGCTCACAGAGGATTTGTGTCATTGTGAGAACGAGGTATTTATTGGACATGAGCAAACCTTGTTTCGTTTTTTGTTTAGTTGTTTATAAATGAATTTTAAAAAACACCACACAAAGTGTGTAAGAGTGTTGCAGGAAAATCTTGAAAACATTTCCACTTAGATCATTTTGCATGCAGACGGTGTTTAGATTTTCTCTCATGGAGGCAAGGTGAAGAAACCATAACTAATCCAGCATAGCATGCATTTCACATTCCTGCTGTTCGCCTGACTTTCTGCCTCACCAAGCAGACGTTTTGTTGAGGTTGATGTGCGTCATTGGGTCTGTGTGAGACTAATCTCTCTCTGCAGTAACATCGTCTCCTCTATCAGGTCACTAGGTACTTCTGACTAAGTCAAATACTTGCTGCATCTCAATGTGAATGCAGACTGACAGGAAACTTTTACTGATATTTGATTATTTACTGATGTGAACAAACTGCATCAATTCTCAACAGCTCGACTGCATAAATATCATCCTAAATGTTGTGCAATCACACAGTGCCTGGCAGATCCATTCCAAGCATCCTCTTACAACCGTATGCATAAACACCATAAACATAACCTGATTTGCAAAGCAATAAAGGGCATTTGACCTGCATAAATAATAATAAAAAATGTTTTTTGCTCTGTTTTGGCTTTTTTTTTTTAACAGCTCCTGAATGGGTTCATTTGTCTACTTCTTATTGCTCTATGCTTGGGGGTTAGAGTGACTCTGAAATGTGTTCTGGTGGCTGAATGAATCAGTTAAGCCCTAAAATCAATCCTAAAGCAAGCTGTTAGCTAGCAAGATACCAAATGCAATGTGATCTCATTTCTTGGTTTCATTTAAATGTGTAGCAGCTGCTACACCTTTGATGCTGTGCAGGTGGAGCATTTATTGTTACAATATGTGACACGACAAAGGCAAAAATAAAACCTGTTCAAGCTGGTCAAAATAGTTTTTAAATGATCAATAGTTATTATGATATTTTTAGAAGAACTGAGATATAAATTTGTTGTTGTTTTTTTTTAAAGCAGTGTTGCCTTGATGTTTGTCGCAATGGCACAAAATATACCTTAACCTTTGTTTGTGTGCTTTATGGTCCAAAAGCAATAACTGCAGTTTAACTGAATATGAAACTGAATGCCAGAATATGTGTTTTGAGCCAAAGTCAGTCATTAGTCTGAAAAGCACAAAGCTCCCTATCTACATGTTACTTGTTGTCCTGTGCAAAGGTGCCATGTTTTTAACTGAAAACTGAAAATCCATGTGTTGCCTCAAGCAAATGAACGTTACACAACCTGGCAGAGCTTCAGGCACATCTTTGCCCTCTGGAGGCTTTTTCAATTTGGACACATACAGTCTGTGTAAACAACATTTTAGCAGGCTGTTTCCTCAGATCTTTTAAAGTCGCAACAATCCAGTAGAAGTACTTTGGTATTTTCAGGTGGAACAATCAAATGAAGCCTTATCGAAAGGGAAAGACTTTGCAAAAAAAACCAAACCAAAAAAAACAAACAACTAAAATTTAGAGCACTTTCAGTCAGGCATTTATTGTGTACCTATATGAAAAGCTTTGCTTACTCTGACACCTTATTGAAGCCAAAGTTTTGTTGATTACCTCTTGGTATCCATTTCGTGGTGTAATGTTGCAGCCCCATGTGTCCTTTCATTAAATGTTTCACTTTCATTTAGTTCCACTGCCTTTGTCTTTCGTTCTCTTAGTCTTTTCACCATCAGCGTTCAATGACGTCGGTTTCAGCTCAGGCTTTTGAAGTGCTGTCATTCATGTTGTCATTGTGTTCAATAACTGCAATCAGCCCACTCATTTTCTCTCAGTGCAGTGTATCTGTGTGTGGCTGTGAATCTGTGCATGGTTAATTTGTTTCTGAATAGAAATGAAAAGGGTTTGGGAGAAATTGTTGAGGCTAGCTATTTTTTTTTTTTTTTTTACTTCACTGACGTCAATGACATTTTAAGGGAGGCAGCAAATACAGAAAATTAACACCTACAGCAATCACTTACTTGGAAGTACCAGTGGACCGTTAGAACAGACCCCTAGAAAAATGCATTCTTTTTAACACCATGTAATAGTCAGGAGGCTTTTCCGGAACCTTTGATGACTTTCCCTTTGTTAAAGGATTTCCTGACTGCAGGCTAGAACTAAGCATGTTAACCCATACCTGTTTAGGTCAAACATATTTAATAAAAAAGTGCACGGAAGAAAACAGTTGCACTGTTTTACACACACACACACACACACACACACACACACACACACACACACACACACACACACACACACACACAC
>JAVDPK010000511.1:8775-36958 GCA_034780415.1 Cichlasoma orientale | reverse complement strand
CACACACACACACACACACACACACACACACACACACACACACACACACACACACACACACACACACGCACACAGTTCAGCTGTACAAAGCCTGCAGATAAGTGCTGCAAGTCAAAGTGACTGTGAGCTTTCATGTTAGGCACCAACTCTGCAGCCTGTCACCCGCAGCTCTGTATTTATCTGCTCACTGTGACTGCTACTTCTTGTTCTACCTTGTCAAATACAGAAATAATGCCACACACACACACACACACACACACAAAAAAAAAAAAAAACAGATTATACTATCATAATAAACAAATTTCACAAACGTTTTGCAGCGGTGGTTCTATTACAGCACCACACAGTGGGCTCTTTAGAACAACCTGTTCTATAACAAATGTTTGTGAAGGCAGACTGCATGGCTGGGTGGTTGATTTTATGCACCTGTTATAATAGGCCCGAGCTGTGACCCAATATGTTTGTCCATATAGTATTTTTTGCATAAACAGCATGTGAGGTTTTTCCTTGAATGTGCAAAATAGAACATGAAAACCTTTTCTTTAAAGTAAATCTACATCCTGGAAGTACAAAGTTGGTTGTTTCATAAAAATGTGTGTACTAGAAAAGTTAATACACCAGCAGAGCTTTTCTCTGTGCGTTGAATTTATCTCTATAAAATGTGTCATCATTCAGCAGTTCCGGTTTAGCAATTTCAACTATGTCATACAGTAAAACTAAAAAGCGAGAGCCTCGGGCTGTATTGAAAATAAGAGCTGTCTAGAAGGGTATTGATTCTTCTACAGTATATATCACTGAACACCAGTAACTCTTGGCCATCACAAATTTCAACTGAGATCTTTTTATTACCTCATTGTATAATCACCTCGAAGCCTCAACCTTTAAATGCTATAGGTTAATGGAGTTCATACACAGATGTCACAGGAATTTTCTGGGGAGAAATGGGTTAGATGTGCAGAGTGTCATGCGAAGGCTTTCTGCAGCGGAAGTGGCCATTAGAGGCTCAAAAGAACTGCTCAGTCATGAGAGCTGCTTAACAACTCAGCATCAGCCACTTCCTGTGGGTTACACAAACAGGCAGGTGAAGGCAGATCAATTTTGTTCAGAGGAGTGCAGGCAACCTGAATGGGTCACTAATATTTCAAAGCAAGAGAGCAAGAGCTGAAAATAATAATTTTTTTAAAGTAATAGTTTGTGTGATAGTTTGGCCCTGAGCATTTCATCCTTGTGGAGGAAGAATAAGCCTCATAGAGACATTGCTGTTTCATTCCTTCATCTTTATTCATCTTAGAAGTCAATTAATGTTAACTGCAATATTATTATCAAAGTATTTGCTGTTCTTTAAAATGGAAGACATGGAAAACATATAGTCGCTTGAACTAAATCAATATTCTAGGAAAAAAGAATATATTCAATTCAATTCAATTTTATTAATATAGCGCCAAATAAGGCACATTATATTGTAAGGTAAAGACAATACAGTAGTTATAGAGAAAACCCCACAGTCAAAACGACCCCCTATGAGCAAGCACTTGGCGACAGTGGGAAGGAAAAACTTACTTTTAACAGGAAGAAACCTCCAGCAGAACCAGGCTCAGGGAGGGGCAGCCATCTGCTGCGACCGGTTGGGGGCTGAGGGGAGAGACAGGACAAAACAGGCACTGTGGAAGAGAGACGGCGATTATGCAAATGCAGCATGGGGTATAACAGAGTAAAAAGAGGTGAATGAGAGCCTGTATATCTGTAGAACATCCATACATTGTGAGCTTGCTAGCAATAGCCTTTTTACATAAAGTACAATTTCACCCTCATGGTATAAGTGGATGAAAAATCTAGGGCAAAAAAACACAAAATGTAACAGAGTCCTTCACACTAGCAGCACTTCAATTGCTTAAAAATGAAATTTACTCACAAAGACTTCTCAAGCACTCAACTCATAATTTAAGAAAATTCCTCAAATGATCAAAAAGACAATTATCCCGGCAGTGATTTGCATAAAAGCAATGAGCCACATAATAGTGTTCCAACAACATTCGCAGAATGCAATCAAAACCTAATAATTGGTGTATTCTTAAAATTACAAGAGTTGTCATTGTTTGTCAGCTGTTTCCAAGGACAATAAAATCAAGATCAAGTAATCAACATAGCACAGCAACAAGCAAAATGCATGAAATGTTGAAATGAGTGTGGCAGATCAAGCAGCAACCTATCGAATAATTTTGGATTGTGCACTGTGTAGTTTGTGTATTTTTGATGCTAAAAAAATTAAAACGAATAGAGATAAGTCAAAGACATCTTAATGCCATCTTAAATTTTACTTATAGCATGGCATTTGGGAAAGACAAATGTGTCCCACTGCAGTAAAGCTCAGTTTTTCATTATGAAAAGCTTTACACCAGATTCTAAATGAACCTGGTCAGTAATAAATGCCAACACTTTTGCTAAAAGGAAGGATATTCCCAGAATGCAAAATGATAGCTTATTATGAGGATATCTCCTGGGAAATTTGAAGCTTTACTCCCAACTCAGCTTGCTGCTTAAATTCTCATTCCAGTAATGCAAGATCAAAGTTGCAGCCTGAAGCTAGTCATTATCACAACAAAAAGTGTGCAGCTAAACGCAGACACTGTGCTGGTTCAATTCACAACGACCTCACTCATTCGATCACATTGTGCCTTCTGAACCTGGACATTGACGTCAACAAGCTTATTAGATTTCTTTTGGAGTTTCAGTGATATTTGTCCCTCTGTGCTCCCTGTGTGACCTCACTTCCTGTAAAATAGAAACAAGTGCACAGAAGCCCTGAAAAAAAAAAGAGAGAAAAACTATAGAAAAAAAAAACACCCTCACAAAGCAATACTAGGCTCAAATTATGAACAGCAGTATTATGCTTGGACTTTTCAGAGTATTAAATGAAAGAAAAACACAAAGATGTGCAAAAAGATGATGCAGAATAGATGCTTTAGAACAGCAGGTTTTTTGAACAAACTCCAAAATGGTAAACCAAATTCACTGTCTTCTCACCTAATTTTTGCTTTAGAATTTCTTGGGGGAACTGGTAATACATGCTAGTTTGCTGTAAATTAGGATGGTAATATGAACCTTTCTGTCTCCTTGCATACACCCATTAAAACCTGTAATTATGGATTGCTAGATTTCATAATGAATATGGAAGAGATGTTGTTTGGGAAGGCCTGTGCGTCATTTATCTTCCTCAGTGTGTTTGGGTTAGATGAGGACCTGCGAGGTTGCAACTGCTTGCAGTGTACACATTGGATCCCTGACACAAGCGCCCACCTGATGGCTCTACAATAACCTCCTACACACACATTTACACGCAAATGCAATGACAAATACGCACAAATCAGACAATACTGACTCATTTGAAAGCGCAAGATCATGAATACACTCATTTAAAAATGGTATGTATTACAAGCTGTGAAAGAATACAAATGATTATGATGCTGAATATTTACTGCTATTGTACTGGATGCTGAAGTAATGGAGTTTGAATCAAAAACAGGCCGGGAGCTCTGTGGATGTACTACATCTGAATCACCATAGGAATGCTTATTTTATAGCTTTGAGCTCCAGGCAGAGCTTAGGTTGAAAGTTATTGTAAGAGCAAGTATTGTAACAATATCTGACTCTAGAAAGCCATTAAGTGTTAAATGGTGGTAAATTACTTATTTACTGAACTAGAGATTGAATGTTTTGTTATTTTACACAGATTCATTTTTGGTCAGCAAGGCAAACAGGAAAACCTCTGTATAGGATTGAGACTGATTTGATTGTGTTGATGTGACTGCTTGCTGTGAGGCTGCACAAAGTGCTGATCCTGTTGTCTTCACCTAAGGTGCTCTGCTGAATGCTCTCTCTCTCTCTCGTCTATGTTAATGAGATGTTTAGTGACAGCCACAAGTCCCAGTTACCGCCTTAACAAGCCAACTATTTAACCCTGCCAATTTTTTCTGAATGCTGAATATTGCCTCATTTAGAAAATAGTTAACTGTGTTTTGCCTTTGTTATGTTTACCTAATATAATAATGTTAACATACTTTTAATATATGAAGTACAATATCAGCTTAAACCATTGTTGTTACATTTGACTGTTTTACTTTTAAAAATGTATAAACAGGGGCACCTGGGTGGCTCGGGGTGGAGCAGGCGACCACATTCATATGCCGCTTTTGCGGTGCGAGTTCGAGTCCATGAATAAACACATTATATTATATATGCAATTTTCTTTAATTTCCCTGACGGAAACCTCCCAAAGGGATTAATAAAGTTTTATCTAATCTAATCTAATCTAACCCTTTAATTCTTGGCTTCTATTTAATATTTGCAATATGAGGATGTTTGATTTATGATATTTGCAGCAACTCCAGTGCTGACTTCAGAAACAGGGTAATAGGTGGGTAGTTACATAATGATCGGCCCTGTTGATTAACATAAAGCATAACATCCACCACATCCTCAAACACCAGTGGAATTCTCAGTGGAATTCTCTTAATAAAGTTGCTTTCAATTATTGATTAGGGTTAAGTTGAATTGAGGAGTAGTGCCTGTCTGACATCCAGTTCTGCTTATTAGCAATCAGGTAGTACATGTTAATGGAATTCCCATTGTACACCAGGTATTCCTGAGTTCAACCTGCCGGTCTAATGTTTGAAGTGCCTTAATGCCATGGGTGTTAAATGAAAACAGATTTTATTAATGCAAATGAAAAGCCCACATTACTAAAAGGACAGAAAGCAGCTTTTGTGCATGAAATCCTGATATTAATTACTTCAGTTGTTATGAAAGTGCTTTTAGTGTGCTTTGTCCAGGGATGACTGCAAAAGCCATTTCTTAATTGCCCATTAAATGGGATGTCCTTCAAAAGGTGCAAACAGACTAATTTGCTGAATAATTAGTCTTATTTTGTTTGGACTCAGATAATGGATAACATACATTTCAAATGAAAAGATCGAAAGCAACAATTTCATAATGTAGCGGTGTGTAAATAAAAGGCATAAACAAATATTCAGCCCTGTTCCACAGTGAGTTACAAAACCTATGTGTCACTATAGATGAATCCCGTAATGGCATTGTTCATAATAGATTATGTAAGACAAGAGGAATAATGACTTATTTCCATGACTATGAAACCAACGTATCCCAATTCTTCTGGAATTCAGTATCTAAGAGAGTACTGGATATGATGAAAAAGCTGATGATGTATCATAATAGGGCTATGCATTTTTGCAGCCATGCTGAAGGACGGCAATGTCAATTGGTCATTTCTGTGCGTTTTAAATCACTATTATTGTATGAATACTATGGCTTTGTACATTTAGGTAAACAACCGGTGGTGTGAATTCTCCACTCAAGTGCCATTAAACTATTGCAGAGGAGGAGGTCACAATGACATAATGAATGTACTCAGTCAACCTGAAAGAGGAGAGAAAAAAAGCAGTGAAAGAATGCTTATGCAGATGATACCCAGTTATATTTATGTATGAAGCCAGACAACACAAATCAGTTATGCCTACAGGCATAAAGGCCGGGCTGATATGTAATTTCCTGCATTCAGATAACACTGAGGTTATTGCATTTGATCCTAAATATCACAGAAGCACTGTGTATAAGCAGATGCTTACTCTGGGTGGCATTACATGAGCCTCTAGTACTATAGAGTAATTTTTGACAAAAATATGTCCTTTTTTATATATATACTTAATACGTATAGCACTGTGAAAGAGTGGTGACTTGTCCATAGTGTACTATGCCTCTGGCCTTATGACAGCTGGAATAGGCTCCAGCTACCCAGCGATCTTGAAATAAAAAAGCGGTTAAGAAAATTAATCAGTATTGCCCAACTTACACAACAGAAACTGATATAATAAACTAAACAGTTAAAATACTAAATAAAATACTAAAGCATATACATCATTATTAAGTCACTGTATCTACAAGTGAGCATGTACCAGTGAGCCAAACGCACAGGCTTCACCCTGCTCGAAACTTCTTAAGGTAGTTTTTTTTTTCCCCCCTCTACTTTTGGCTCGGCATGATGTCAGGGAGAGCAGATATACCATCCCCTATATAGAGGATGTAGGTCATTTCAGGCACATAAGTCTGGCTGTTAGAATGGAGAGCACACCTACCTGCTGCTCAAATCATTGGTTTGCAATGGGCAGACATTAGAAAACTGCCTTAAAGAGAGAGCTAAATGACTTGTTTGTGAAAGTGTTTGAAATGAGGGCCTGCTCCGAGGCCCACGTGTAAGATAATTAAGGATTATTTTCAACTATGAATCACGCAAATCTCCTCTAGCACAGTCCAAGAATAAAAACATGAAGCTGAAAATGCAAGAAACTAGGTCCTCTTTAAATCTGTTTCTAATGCATTTTGGTATCATAGATAAGTAATTTTTGCAAAAATTAGAAAAAAAAATCATAAATGATTTATGCAAAAATTTCCAATAGAATGAAAATACCACAGGAGCATGAATCCCAGTGCAGTGACCTCTCGTCCATTCCACCAACTAGTCAAATCATTTTTCTCTCGAACTGAAACACATCCCCGTGGTATGAGCCTTAGTCTTTTGAGTGATTACAGAAGCTGAAGTTATAATTAAATTAATTTATTTGACATGAGTCAAAAAGATATGGCAACAAAATTACAATGTCTAATTAACTCAGTGAGTCCAATAAATCAGTTTAGCTGCAGTTCAGTTGCAGGGCAGCAATAACGTTGCCTGCTTTGTCAAATCCAATTAACAAAGAGGAAAGGACAGACTTAATTAAACAAGTGCACAATTAATGTAAAATATTAAACTGATCTTGTGCAACCTCAACTCCAGAAAATATGGGACACTGCGTAAAATGTAAATAAAAACAATGCAATGATTTGAAAATCTCATATTTTAAACCATATTTTTTTCACAATAGAACAGAAAACATATCAAATGTTTAAATTGAGGATGTGTACCATTTTAATTATAGTAGCAAAACAGCATCTTTTGTTAATATTCATACTTTTACAACCAAGTTTCTCTTAGACATGCAAAAGTGTCCTCAGCAACAGAAAAGCTACCTTAACTTGCCCCCATTCGCCCCATTAACGATACAAATAGCGTTCTTTTGAATATTAGCCGTCTGATTAGTCACATGGCAAAGGACTCATGGAGGTGCTAATCCTATGTGTCAAATCTGTGATTGTGGCTTTCCTTGTTTAGATGTTCAAACTTCAGTCTTCAAGTGTGCCTGTGGTGACGGACTAACAGTGAAGCATTTATCGTGGCAGGTGGTGCATTCTTGTTAATCGCTTCCTTATTTCCCTTTTCAGAAATGTTGATCACAAGTAAACGACATCCTCTTATTATTAATCCAATATCTAAATATAAAATCTGTGTACATCTAACTGCTAGTTATTAGTCACAGTAAACATCACTCAAATGTTGGAGTCTAATTATGAGTCTCCACCATCAAAGTATAAGCTCTGCACTGAACACTGGTAACTTATGATACAAAATATGGTTTATATAGGAAGACATTCAGTTTCTGTCGCACAGTAAATTTGAACAATATAAAATTTGATTTTTTTTAAATATATAAAACTTATTATTAAATTCATAAGGACATGAAGTGGAGCTAAAAAGATACTAGTCATAATAATTCATCCAAAAAATGTTTGTATGTATGTGAATGTCAGTTGCTTCTTTGTTTTTATTGCTTCAGGAGTGTTTTTGTAGTCAATGATTCCTTTTTATTGACAATAATTCACCCAGACAGCTCAGATGGAACATTTTATTAAAGCAACTACAGGGTACATTTTGATATTTATCATCTAGGATTTGACCTTTTCATCCACCATGATTCTGTGGAGTATTCATTTGTTTACATTAAAGTTTTTTTAACCAAAGAATATAACTGCATTCTTAATACCAGACAAAGTGTCTCATATTTTGACACCCTTGTCTTCAGTGTCATGTCAGTTTCTCAAGAAATCTGCTTGAGAAACCGACATCCACTGAGATAATACTGTTGAAAGAAGTCAGGCTTGGTGTTCAACACCATTTTTAAAGTCGCTGGTCTTCATGCTAAGCTCAGGTAACGAGCAGCTGGCCGAAACTTCACCATTCTGGCATGAAAATCGTCCTCAGCTAGTCCTAATGTAGTCCATGTCTTAATCTAGACTGGTTCTGACCATCAAATACTAGCACAATTCCAGTCCTAACAATTCCAGCTTGATGCCAGTATATTTTCTGGGAAATGGAAAGAGACTTATATGAAATTTATATGACAAATGGTAACACTTTATAGTACAGCCCCTGACTGTATTTAGCTTGAAATTCCCCCAGATTTAACATGGAATTTCACTGTATTTGTAATAGGTTTTATGGTGACCCTGATGAATGTCAAAAGACAAAATGTTTCGGTCAAACAATAAAGTTGTTTTTGCTGGAGCTTTATCCTCAAAAGGCAAGGTTAAACCTCAGCATAATACAGCCTGCACCTTTAAAAATAAGGCGTACTTACAATATGAGATGGGGAGTTTAAGCCACTCCAGAACAGGATCTGTGCCCCCAAAAGTACTGAATATTTACAGTGCAAGATGGGGAAATATTGTTTTCCTGCTACAATACCCAGAGGTTACTCATTATTTAAAATTACTTACAGTAAAATTTGTTTCTTCTTTCTCGTAAAACTTGAAATGCTACTGGTATGTATTTATAAGTAAATAAATTTCAGATCAAAATGCAAAATAAAGAAATGCCGCATTAAATTTGGGGGAATATCATTATAATGATATATGATGGCCACTGATTCTGTTATGGTCCCAGGGTTTTGTGTGTGTGTGTGTGTGTTTTTTTTTAAATCTTAGTTATTGTATTGAGTTTGAGTTTGAGTTTTACTGTAATTCTATTGTTTGACGTTTTGATGTTTGTTTAGTAAGTTGAGTTTTGGCTTCCTGTTTAGATATCTGACCATTTTGATGGTTGGGTTTTCTGTGTAATTACTGCATAATCTTTACAATATAAAGTGCTTTGAGACGACCATATAAATAAAACTGAATTGAATTGAACCGAATCATTCTAGTAATGAAAAGCTTCAGTTTAGTTGCATTTTTTGAGTTCTGGCTCCTGCAGTTTCTACAGGGTTTGTACTGTGTACCACTTTAGATTGTCTTACTGAAGTTCTGAGTTCTTGATTTGTGTCTCAGTTCCTACTTTGAGCTTGATTGGTTGTTTTGCTTCCTCCCTCCCTGCCTGGTTTTCCTGGCCCGTGTTGATTATGTGGCCTTGTCTCTCATTCCTGTGTCCAATCAGCCCTTAGTCTATATATACACACCTGTCCTCCCCTTTGAACATATGGCTGTTCACCCACCGGTTTTCTTGCTTGTGTTTCTCTTTGCTTGTTACTTCAGCAATGGCTTAATTTCTTCAGGATAGTCAGCTTTTATGTTGTATTTGGCTCAGTCCTCTGCTAGTTTTTTGGAAGCTCCTTTTGTTAACATTTAGCTCATAATAAAATGTGTTGGCAGCTTGATGTTTTGGCATCCTGCGTTTGGGTCCTTTCTCTCCTGAAGCACGACAGACTCCTGGTAATCACATTTTACAACGGTTGATGGCTCTCATATAGAATGCTGCAACAAACTATTCACATGTTTTTATTGTTTAACTATAGCACACTGCGGTCAGCTTGTAAAATCTTCTTTTAGTGCATCTCTGAACTTCAGTACATTAGTTTTCCTTTCTCAAAGTTAGACAGAAATAAGTTTAACTACTCCGCGTGTGTACTGATTATAAAAATAGATTTTCTTTAACATCAAAGACACTGATTTACAATGTTATAGTATCTAAAAATACAAACTAATTAACTGTGTCGTAAAAGAGGTCGTGTGCATTAAACATAGCAATGCTAAGTTTAACACTTGATGAAAATAATACGCATTAAATACTCACATTGAGGGAGTGATTATGTGCTGTAGGGTGAAGCTCCACATCTGTGTGAGTGGACCTACTGAGTTAATAACTGTCTTCAAACACATTCTTAAATTAAGGAGTTTATTTTTATCTGCTATACCAACATTTCACTTAATCAGCTCCCTTTCTGTTAATGACTGTGACATCAGTTTAAGATCTAAAAAAAAAGAAGACAAACTGTCATTAACATACAGTGTGTTTGTCATACTCAGGGAATTGCTGTCAGTAGCAAATTGAGCAGGATGTTACTGATTTGTTTTTTTTTCCTCTGAAAAAACCCTCGTGGTTACTGAGAAATGAAAAGCAATTATCCACTTCCCATCTGCCTTTGGAAACCCAAACCAACAATAACAAACCGCAGAGGAAGGCAATGACTCACGGTCACTCTTGATCTCATTCTTTAACAGGGGAGAACTCCCATGCCATTGGCCTCCAGCGAAGCAGTCAGGGTACACGTCACACACTGAAAAACTGAACCCTGCAGTGCAGCACTGGGTTCATGCTGGCGTAGGTTGGGAAATGTGTTTACATCAGCGAGTACAAATGTCTTTGTGTGCCTGTCTGTCTTTGTGAACAGGTGTTAATGCATCGTTGATCAAATCATCTTTTAATTGTGTGCGTGTCTGTGTGTGCAGGGTAGATTTAGTGAAAGGCATCCTCTCATAATCTCAGTTTTCAGTGCAAGCATGTGGGTGTCTCCTCCAAGTGGCACATGACTCAGTTATATTTAGGATAGTTTTAGCTGTACTGTATGAAGGCATTTGCATCATTGTGTACGTAAGCACAAACATATTGCCAAGCCAAGTGTTTCTGTAATGAATTACACTCCCACATCATCTAAATAGAGCGATGTTCATGATCACTGCTTAGGTGATTAAAAAGATTTGCAGCATTAAAATTTATCTTCTGTGTCTCTGTTTGCATTTCATATAAGAAACGTTTTGTTTATTGGCAATATAGTCTTGAGTGCAGCAAGGCAGACGTGTAGGCAACACATTTTTATATTGATGTTAGCACCTTAATTTTCTCTTTATCAACTTCACTTCTAGAAAACTTCACTTTTCAGCAGTCCAATCGCACTGCATTCTACACAAAAGGCTTTTTGTTAAAGCAATAAAACTTGATGGTACAAATCCTTGTGGGGGTAATTGTACAAAAGAAATGTCGTACCGGATGGAAAATTCCCTTCCACAATAATAGAGTCTCACAGACATAAAGCAGGTTTAGAGGAGGAACACAGACAAAATGAATGCTTGTTCATCTACAAAGCAACTGAGGTTATGAAGGAATCTGTGGGGGCGTGCTAAGGTCATTTTATGTGTCACTTCCTCTACTAGATGAATTCACAGTGACTAAAAGTGATGATAAAGACTCGAGAATCACCTAATCTTGGGTTGTCAAGATGCATCATTATGAAATAAAACCCAACAGGTGCAAACAAACATCTTTAGTAGTCCATAATTCACATAAGATTGTTCCTAAGGTGGACATTTGGAAATTTTAAATTAAAAACTCTGGAACACAGATTGAATAATGACAGAAATGCCTGAAGAAAATGAAGAAATAATTGTGCAACTAATGCTCTTTCACATTCAGCCTCTATTATAGGTGTCTCTATTAGCCGTTTGCCAAAGACAAAACAATTACGTGCCACAAGAATCAGCTACACCAAGTGAAAAATATTATTCTCATGTTGGATAATAAGCAAAGGCTATTGATTCTCCACATGATTATTGAGGTAAAAGCCATTTTCTTCTCAAATAGTCAATTTGTGACCGGAAAATCAGTTACTAGAAAGAGAATAACAGTACCTACAAGCTCAACACAGAGAGTGGATCTGAAGAATACAATAGAAGTCCAACCATCCATACACTGTCATTATGTATTAGATTAAATAGAAAATTGATCTCGCGAAGGCACTTGACCCAGCGGATCACACGGTTTTAAAGCAAATACTTGTTCATGTGGTTTTGTCAGAAGAAAATGTTGGATGGTTTATTTTGTTTATTTAATGTGTGCATTTAGAAGAAATCACTTCCAGCTTTTAACCAAATGTGTGCGCCCTGGGGTTCAATTCTGGGACCACTTGTGTTTTTGTTATGGTTATGTTATTTTTTATCATTTTTATACTGATGATATGGTTGATATGGATCGTGACTACTCCTAACCAAGCTCTCTGTGAGCTAGAGTCAGCTTTTAATACAGTAAAGCAGATTTATATTCAGAATTATTTTCTCAAATGCAAAATCAAAACCACTCAGCCTTTCGCTACATCTATCACTGCACTTTAGAACGTTGCTGCTGGGTGAAAATATCAGTTTAATTGACTACTTTCTCTTACAGCACACAGCAACCGGTGTTAACAAAGCACTGTTTATGACACTTGAGGCAAGAGAGAGATTTTCCACTCTCATGCCATAGACTAATGCATACATCATGACATTGCTGGATTATGGTGATATTTTTATAAGCATGCATCTCCACAATACTTATATACACTGGGCAGTTTACAGTATATTGTTATTTAAATGCTTATTCTTGTTTTACTCCCATCTTACTGACTTACATTCATCAAAAAACTGTGAGAAGTTGTCTCTGGTCTCTAGACTTCTTTCTGTCCCAAAGGTTTGCGCTGATTTTGGAAAAAAGAACGCTCAGATTAGCATCTCCCTCGTGCTGGTATCAGCTGCAAAATTAGCTATATCGCTCCGTACAAACTTAACTCTGCCTAAACTTCGTGAATGGCTTCAGATGTGAGGGACTTTGCTTTATAATCAGTAAAATGAACATGTGAAAACATCAGAATATGAATAGAAACCTAATTGCAACAATGTGGATCAAAAATGTATCTTTCAGCTCCTCTGTTCACCTCTGTCTGAAACAAGCCACCTTTAAGATCATCCTCATTTTAAGTTAACTTTCTTCTGATCGTGTCAAGGCGGGCAGTGTGGCAGGCAGAGTTAAGAACCAAAATGCAGGACTCGGCAGATAAACTTTAAGTGGGTTTATTTCAGAGTTCACGGGTTTCATATAAAATCTTCCACGGAACAGAACTTGGCCAGATAATCCGAAAACAGGGCGCAGACAAGCACACCACCATGAGGGGATGACGCAAAACAAAGAACAGAGGGAAATATATACACACACCAGGTAATGACAATTAGAAGCAGCTGAGCGGGAAACACAGGAAGCAAAACAAAGCATAAAGCACAAGGACCAAAACAGGAAGTAGCAAAACACAGATCAAGACTAAGACACATGAACATGACACCAGGACAGGAAGGTAAACAAATACTGAGATGCAGCTGACTACACACACGAGGGGCTAAGGAGAAAACACAGAGACAAAGACAAGACTAGGGTGCACTGGATCAGAAAGGAACAAACACAACACGAGGAACGCAGAAGCCCTAGAAGTCATAAAACTCCTAGACCCAGGGCCCATGACAGATTGGCTGCCCCACATAAACATGATTGAATACCAGGTGTGTGGGGCTTCTGTGCCTGTGTGTCTGAGTTTACTATATGAATATCATCCTCTCATGCTTTGACGTTATAGAGGCCCAAGATGAAAAAAGTAAACTGTTGGTAACTGAGCATGTAGAGCCTGAGCCATGTGAAATCCGAGCTTTTTGGCATACAATGGTTACTTGTACATATTGACATCATTTAAAAACTTTGCCCATGTTTAATATGAGCATCCACCACTGTAACAATGAAAAAAAATGAGGAAAACCCTTGTTGGTTGACTTGTCTAATCTCATTCTTCTTTGTCAGGGGATACGCTTGGCTCAGTGGCCAGTGTATCAGTCTCCATGTTTGTTATGTTCCCCTTAAAAGTCCAGGGGGATGTGGGAAAGTACCAAAAAGTGTTCGGGTTGACAAAAAGTTAAAGTCTTTTTATTAACAGTTAAACTGAATGAGATGGACAGGCCGCTGTCACCTTCAAACGGAAGAAAACCAAACAAAAAAACAGAAGTTAGTCACCAAGAAAACCAAGCAAGTTAAAAAGGCCTCAATCACCAAAAAAACCTCTCTTCTCCGCAGAGCAGGAGTAAGCAGCCACAACACACAGCTCACAAGTTGCATCATAAAGGCTCTCTGGCACTGGAGCTCTCCGCTCTCTGGCCTTAAATACACTGGCTTAATTGCTGAATTGAGTCAGCTGTATAAAAGGGTAAAGCTTAAGAAAGAGCAAGCCACACCCACTAGGTCAAAAATCCTGCAGGTGCAAAAAAGGCAAGACGGGATTATAATAAAATCAAAGCAGGAGCTAAAGTCAAAACAGATAAAACTATTAATATATTAGAATATTGAAGAATTCAAAGCAGGAATAAAAAAATACATCAAACACAAAACACAGAATAACAGTAAAACCCAAATAGAAACTCAAACCTAAATTCTATCAATCAGAAGTCTGAAAGTTTGGGATTGAATCACACCCATAAAGGCATGGCTGCTCTGAGTGAGAGGTAGATGCTATTTGAAATGCATTTTAAACAGTACATGTACATGTTTTAAGCTTGTTTTGTGCTTGCACAAATGAGCATCCCACTGAGTTTTAAAGTGAATTATGGCTGCATCTTGCTTACCAACTTAGCTAGCCAGAACTAGCAGTAGATGATAACTAACCACCTCCATCATCTCATCTACTTTTCTTAATATTCATGTCAAAAAACAAAGGTGGCACTAGGCTAAATGCTGCACTTGTGTCTTTAAAATGGTATTCTATCAGCCAGTTGCATTGAAGAGGGGAGAGAGAGTGAGGAAAGACATGGAGCAAAGGGCCTCAGGCTGGAGTTGAATCGGGGCCACTGCATTTAGCCTTGAGGCGTATAGTCGTCTGCTTGACCTGTGAGCTAAACCGGCGCCCAGAGGTAATTATTGTTTAAATTGAAATCAAATATCTGCTTTGTCAGGACTGAACAACTGCAGTTCTTTTAAATGGAAAGAAAATTCTTTGTGCACTGTCACACCGGGAGCTGCACTGACTATCTCATTTAAATTATTGCAGTACATGACAAATCTAACCATTGCAGCTTGCACCAACAGTCAACATCAAAGTCAATATCAAAGAGTTTGTGTCAATTGTAACTTCATATCTGATCCTGTAACTGAAAGATCCTGTTTAATTTATTTTTCCACTCTCTAAAATTAGGGATGTCTAAATAAGATTAAAGCCCCGTACTTTGGATGGCAGTTATCAGCAGGAGCATGTCATCAAAAATAAGCAACAGTGTAAAAATCTATAATAGAAAACAGGTGTGCAGTAGAATTTGATTCTGCCTCATAAGTCTTATCTCTGACCTCAGTGATAAAGCTATTCTGCTTTCTAAAGTAGGTTAGTGTGTTCCTACACACTGGATATTGTTCATGAAGAGTGTTTCGACACTTAGCAACACAGTTTGTACTAATTTCTAGTAATTGCTCATAAAAATTCAAACAATTTGTTAGATCAAGATAATTCACATTTGTGCTATGAGGACAATTTTGTCTCAGTCATCCAGCTGTGAATTTACATTTGCGAACATATGTAAACTACACTCAAAGTTTTGAAGTCAAGTGAGAGTCCTTACCTCGCTGAGACACAGAGTGCTTTAATGAGTAAAACTATATTAAAATATTGCATATCTAGAAAGATCTTTGTCCCACAGAAAAGCATCCAAGAGAGCATTTCATCCTCCACAGTCTTTAAATAGCGTCTGTGTGAATCATGATTCGTTCAAAGAAGACGTTTTGGATTGTGTCACTGTTTCTGTGACTGACATGATGACAGCAGTACACACGAAAATGACAAAAATGGGAATGTAGGTGGTGATGGGATATTTATAAATTGTGTTTATTTTCTTCTAAGTTAATCATCCTTGATGGGTCCAAATAATCCAAAACAACAACAACAAAGAAGACTTGTGACATGAATTAAGTTAGTCTTTTCAACTTGTGGAAGCTATTTTTTGCCTGTGATTTGTTATAGCGACAAGCTTGTGTAATCCTATTTAACAACACTTGTGTACGGGGCATCTCTGTGTTTCACTAAAAAGTCCCCATTTTTGTTCTTTATGAGTTGTTGTCTGTGAACACTCACAGCTCACAGAGAACACGATTAGTATACTTTTATCTATAATGTGTCTCAGCTGGGTTCACCAGCTACACTTCTCCATACTTTTCATACTCTATACTTTCTCCCATGTACCCTGAACATGGAAACACTTACACCCCTCATTTCTTTATATTTTGTTTCCAAGGAGCCAGTCTTTCTTGTAATTTTTTTTACGTGGTCTTGAGCATCAGTTCTCCAGTTGTTTGTTTGTTAAGCTACTTAAGACTGACCTCTGACTAATTCAAGCGTAAAAAATACACTTAATTAACTCAAAGGAGGATAAATTGCATCTTTAGTCACTTTGTCACTAGCAGCCCGTCACAAAAATGTGTCATTTGTTCCCATTTCTTTAATTGAATCTATGACAAATGCCAACAATAACACAGTTTGGCAGTCACAAAGTTGTATTTTTTCCACCAACAATTAGCTGAAAACTTGGCATATCTCAACATGGTATCCAGTGGGTTTTTTAAATTTTTGAGGAAACTGGAGAAGTGGAGGACAAAAGAACAAGTGGCAGGCCTAAAAACCTATGTATGCATGTATGCATGTAAGACATGTCCTTAAGAAATGAGAAAAAAAAATCAGCAAAGACCTGACAGGACCTGAGAGATACATCAGATTCTTCATCTACTGTTCAGTGAAGCCTCATCAGAAATGGTCTCAGAGTAAGGGTGGTTGTCAAGAAGTCATTCTAAAGGAAGGGAGATTAGCCTGAGGTATGCTAAATTACACAAGAACTGCACGGAAAATCATGGTCTTATGGAGTGATCAATTTAAGCCTGGAGAACTATTCCTGAAGACTTTCAAGCTACTTAGAATCTGTTGTTGTCTTATATGCTGTATTTCCGTGTTTCATTGATCCATCCGTTGAGGAATTCAAAAGCATCATAAAGGATGTGATAATGGAAGCATGAAGTTGTTAGCTCCTGAGAGCCCACAGCAGTGGACTGAGGTATTAAAAAAAAAGGTAAAATAAATAAAATATTGATTTAGATGTCTTTTTAAATAGAATACTTTTTGTATAGTCTGTTTAACTGTGTGTATATTATGGCACAGAAAGATGGTCAGTTCTAAAGTAAAATAATTACAACACAGCATGAACACAGCACAAACGTAGCTGAACTTTTGTTTGTTTTTCATGGGAATTTTAAAGTTGGAATATCTAAGTAAAAAGCTGATGGAATATACAGATTGGATATCTGAGCTGAGCAGAGTGCTGCTGAAATGGGGTTCAGGATCACTGAAATACTCTGGTCAGTCACCTTTAATCCATTTTGCCGTATAACATGTCACAAAAACACCACCTTTCCCCATGCATGTTTATTTTCACCGCGACAAAAAAGGAAACAACACACTGTCTGGTATCAAAACAAACTACCAGAGGGCAGCACGGAAAATAGTATAAAAACATGATAATTTTTTTTTATATGTTTTGCTTCAATGAAAAAAAAGACAACTTACAAAACAAAGTACCTTTATGTAATTGTTTTCTCTTCCACCGAGCGTGCTGACAACTAACACACTGACCGTTTCTCCTTCGCTAACTTACATGGAAAACACGTTGACTCATTGTCCCGGGAGAGACTGATGATGATTATGCTCCTTTATATGTTCATGATGCAACAGGATGTCACATACTCAGGTTCAACTTTATGACAGCCTCATAGGCAATGACTTTGTTGCTTAGGACTGACATTTATTTAAATCTCTAAACATGGACAGAGAACAGATCAAGAGCAGTTGGATAATGTAACTAAAAGCATGATGCTGAAGGAGAAAAGAAATTCTGATTACAGCTGGTCTCGGCTTCCAGCTGAGAAATTCATGCAGTATAAAAGCTCAGCATAATAAAATGACCCTCTATTAGGCTGCTGTTGTTTTTAGAAGATATTGAGGACAGTGTGGTACTATAAGTAGTAGTAGTATGATTACTATAACATTGATTACACAGAACCCAGAACACAGTTACTGTGAAAAATAGAAATAAAAACAGAGTGCAATGATCCGCAAATAATTTAAATACTAAGATTATTTGAAAAAGCATTAATTTTGAATTTGATGTCATTAAAATTACCCCAAAAAGTTGGGACAGAGGCACATTTGCCACCATGTTGCATCATCTCTTCTATGACACTATGGATCTGGGAACCCAGCACCTGAAGTCCTGCTGGCAATGCCTCCTTTGTTGTGTAAATGTTCCATAACACACCAAATCTTTTCACTGAGTCTAGACAGTCTGGACTGCAAGCAGACCACACTGACTGTGGGGGCATTGTCCTGCTGAAATAAGCAAAGCTTTACCGTGTAGAGGGCAGCATCCGCAGATGTGTAAGTTCCTCATGCAGTAATGTAACTCTTTATCGTGATTTCAAATAAAGAATTTAAAACTGTGTTAGTCGCAGTATGGGGCAGTCTTGTTTAAAAAAATTTAATTTTTTTTACCTCCACCAAGGAGGTTATGTTTTAGGTAGTATTTGTGTACGTGCGTGCCATTCTGTTTTGAATGAATTCTGATAAAACTTTGAAAAAACGTTCAAATTTGGGTTACAGCCAGACTTAATGATTTATTGGTCAAAAATTGACTAAAAGCCTTATAACCTAGAATCTGTGTTTCTTACAAGTGTGGTGTGTATTGTGAACAGTTAGAAAGCACTTGATAAAGATTTAAAAGTGATGGTAGTGTATAAAGCTATTCAAAACTATTTTTCTTACTGCCATTGTTTGTATTGATGACATATATCCATATGTGGAATGATTTATGGGGATGTTGTCAAGAGAAAGCAAATGAGCTGTCTGGTCAGTTTGAAATATACTGTACTGTAATATTATATAATGAGCTCAAGTTATTCATGTTCAGTTATTTACAAATCAGTACCTGCTATCCATTACCTACTCCTACATAATGTTTGTGTAATCAGAGTAAGCATCTGTCATGTTACCGTTATCTGATTTTTACTTGTAGTGTTTTAAAAAGAGCAAAGAAAACAACATAAATATATACAAAATATGATACTATTCCTTTAAAAGAACATTACCCAGAGATGGAGCTGCTTTGGTGGAGGTTTGCGCCCTTGGAGTGCTTCTTTTTTTTTTTTTTTTTTACCTCGCCTGCCACAGGTGGAGGGATGTTTTCAGTCACATCTGGCCCACTGTCTGTCCATCTGTCTGTTAGCAGGATAACTAGCAGAATAATGTTACTACTTAAAATTATTTCTTGTACAACTAGTTAAAATTATTTCTTGTACAATGCTCCACCTGATGTTTAAGCTTTTCCAGTCTTTTGTTGCACTGTCCCCACTTTTTTTTTTTTTTTTTAAATCAAGCTGGAGGTCTCTGAAAGAACACCATCAATTTAACATGCTTGAAACATGCCAAAAAACTATTAGGGCTGCCCAATTAGTCTGGGAATTAGAATTTCAGCTGAACTGTTGCACCTCTTGACTTTAATTACAGGTTTGCCCGCACAGGAACAGTAAAGTATTCTCTCAGATGGAGCATAAGAGCCCTTTCAATTTCAGGGCTGAGATTTTAAAACATCCCAGCTCTGCAGTAAAACAATAAGCCTGCCTTGTAGATGGTAACATCAAAAACAAGCTCTGCACCAAACACACACAGATATATGAGATGTCCATCTCGACTTGACTGCTGCCTCACTGTTAGAGCTGTCATTCTGCATCGACAAAAAAATTACAGCCACCCCTTGAGATTTTAAGTGAGCATAACACCTTTTTGACAAGAGCAGCAGTATAACTCTGCTCTCCTGCTCTACTTGTATGAGCACCTTTGGCCTTGTAGTTCTCTGTATGATAGATGCTTCCGTTGATTTAAAGTGAGATTAGGTAACTTGTGCATTAACCAAGTTACCAGGGACCACTGTGCTCATAACAACTTTCTTCAAATAGGTCATCATTAGGTGACCTGCCTATGAGCCAATAAAACAGTGCCAAGCTTCTGGCAGAATGGACTGCAAATTCACCACTTCTTGAAGTTACATTAAAATAATAATAATAGTACAAATCAATCCATCTAATTTAAGAAGAAAAGCAAACTATCTGCTTGCATCTGTTTAGACTTTATGAAGGACATAAGATAATTGCTTTTGTATAGTACTCGAAGATTAGCTCCGGGATAAGCAGCTTGAAATAATGAACACATCAAGTCAGAAAAAAGGGTAATTTTCCTGCACATATTGTGAGGGGAGCGTTTTCTGTTTAATCTTTACCCCTGTGGTAAAACACTGAAATATATCATTCTCATATTAGCATGCAGTGCAGTTTTGCTTTATTAGTAGGTAAAATGACTAAGTAAGTACAGCTGCCACAGTAAAGCCTTTGAGTGTACTGAATTGAGCAACAGCCTGCCAGTCAAGGGACAACAAAGGAGACTAAGCTTTAAGATATTTAACATTTTATGTGTTGAATGAATGAATGAATAATAGATTTACACTAAAACAGTGTGTACAGATCCATACAGTCTTCAAAAGAGGTTTGAAACTCTGTGTGGGTCCCTGTAAATAATCTGAATAATGATGGCTGTATTCTATTTAGTTTAGCCAACCCTATAGGGCCATGTTGCTCAGTCTCTGGCATGGGTTACTACGACATTTGATAGGACATAGCTGGACAAGGATGGCAGGTTGAACTGTCTGCCGTGGAGAAGGTCTAAGATCTGTGTGAGTGGGACATTGAGCCTAGAAATGATCTTAAAGAACTTGAAGATTTTTTTTTCTACCCTCTTTATATTTGGGTGGAAAAATTAATTTATCAGTGCATAAAAACATTCTCAATATGACACATTTTATGTGTCTAGACTGACAGAAAAATTACGTCAAGCATTTTTTTCATTTGTTTTACAGACGCCCTGCTATAAGGTTATGATTTGGACGCAAATGCAGGACCAAAGTCAGCAGTTAAGGAAGGAAGGAAGGAAACACAGGTAGGAAGATAGACATCCTAGGCCAGGGATCCTCAACTCCAGGCCTCGAGGTCCGGCGTCCTGCAGGTTTTAGATGTGTCCCTGATCCAACACACCTGAGTCAAATGGCTGAATTACCTCCTCAGTATGCAGTCAAGTTCTCCAGAGTCCTGCTAATGACTTCTATATTTGACTCAGGTGTGTTGAAGCAGAGACACATCTAAAACCTGCAGGACACCGTGAATTAACAGTATTCCTAATTATATAAGTTGAACACTGCTAATGCTTATCAGAGATCCAAGGATGCAGCAGTAGGCTGTAACTAAACAATGGACCGACAATGCAGGTGTAACAAAATGCAATATTTGATTTACATCACTTAGAAGCAAGTATGTCACCTCTCCTCTGGTGAGATTTGAAGAATGTGTCGACGCACGAATGGACTTGAGGATGTAGAAGCTGTATAAATACTCACGAGGAGCTGATTGTAATTGTTTTCTCCTGTGTCTCATTTCCCAGGCGAAGTGATGCCAAAAAGGCACATAAAACAACCAAAGGTACGCAAGCCACATAACAACCAATATGAGACAATTAGCAACAACAAAGGGCGGCAAAGAAACAACTTGCAAACAAGGAAAGGAACTGCAGCAGGGAAAGTGAACACTAAGAACCACCATGAAGGAAATCAAATAATCAGCGACCTAGCCCCAGATAATTTAACAAAACCCAACAGCATGGCACAGCTTTACAAATGAAATGATTTGCACTTAGATTCACAGTTCTTTAGTCTGTTAGCTTGGCAGGCATCTCAACCTGAGTACAGGGCCCTTTTCACAGCAGACATTTTGACATGCCCCATGCATGGGTGTTAATTTCATGACAATTTCAATAGCTCCAGTCTAGTGCAGTGAGAGTGAGAGTGAGTACTCATGCACAAAACCAGGACCCTGAAACTGAAGCGGCCATTGCCATCAACAAACGTACATGATAAGATTAATTACGGATGCATTTCGTCACGTATGCTGCTAATCCAGAGACGCATAATTACTGACGGTACAGTGATGCTGGACATTACTCATTCAGGTGGGAATTATATGTTCAGTGATTTTAATAAAAGCCTGTGTATCTATAATATCATCAGGTATTAGAGAAAACACTGCTCATTGAACCCAGCAGCTGTAAGTGCTCAGCATGGCAGACTGATTCACTCGGGAGGGGGGGGGGGGTGTATGTCATGGCTGAACTTGAGAAGTTGCACCGTGTTAACAATAAACTTCAGTGTTTAAAAGGCATTTGTAAGTGAAGAAGGTTCTTTCAGCTACTCTCTTATTTCCCACGGGGTCACCGCAGCAGATGGACCTGGATGTTTGTTTGGCACATGTTTTACACCAGATGCCCTTCCTGATAGACCCCTCCCATTTATCAGGGCTTGGCACCAGCACTAGGAGTACACTAGCTTGTGAGGCTGTGTTTGTGTTTCCAGGGATCTTTTGCTCTACAGAGCCACATTGGATGGTCGGGTGTCTTTCTATCAGGTCTTTATCTTTAAACATAAATCAGCACCATAGAAAAAAAGTCAAGCTGAACTGAAATGCACTGTTTGTAAAATCTAAATGCACTTACTGACGTAACAAATTACAGGAAAAAACTTCAGAGTCATTTTAGGTTAATGACTCTGAAGTTTTGGGAGGATCACTTATCCTCCAGGAACATCTTCTGTGAAGTGTTTTTGTAAGTGATTAGGCATTCCCTGTGGTTAAAAACAAGGGGGGGGGGGGGGGAGGCCTCTCGGATGAAGTAGTCCTTGTCTTTGCTTGAATCTGTTCTCTTATTAAATGACATGTATGGAAATCAAGTCTCTCTTCTTTATGAGGCACAGATTTACTAGCTGACTGGAGATTTGGTGTTCATAAAAACAAGCCACATACTGTGGCTCACATTATAGATTTGTTTTGTAGCCAGAGGGGTAATCAGCGACAGTGGAACAAAGGTGCAATTTCTCTGTTTGTGCTCATTATGGGGGTTTACTGACAGGATTTCACAGTGTTGCCAGTTAGTTCAGTTATTTACCATTTTGGCAAAAATGTTGAAAGCAGCTGAACGGCGAATTATAACTCCCACTATGACTGCAGACTTTTAGCTTTTGTTTTTATGCACGTGTCTGATATTTCATTATGTCTGCATCAACATGGAATTTATCTGGTTGTATCTTTCTTCCAGTGTTATTACTTTTCATTCCCTCTCTCCTTTTTCTCCTGCAGACTGCAACACCATCCACCCACTACTCTCACCTTTCTGGTGCAGTGTCCACAAATCAGGCATGAGATTTATCTATTAAAAGGAATATCAGTGGAGAAGAGGAGGAGGAATACTTCGATCTCGTGGATTGCTTCAACATGTGCTGCACAAGACCACGTGCAGCTCAGAATTATTAAAAACCAAGGAGCTGGACGCTGCTGATTCTTTCATTTGAGGAGGTGGAGATGATGCAAAGGGTACAGGGACTGCACTTGGGGATACACAGACGTAAGCAGAACACTGTACCAGAGGAACTGAATAAGTGACTGCAGAAGAAACTTTTTCTTACGAATCTTCCCCCCGGGTCTCTTACATTCAGCAAAATAACATTGAGGTGTTTTGCTTGATCTGATGTGTGCTCTGCAGAGGTCTACCTGAGCACGCGAGTGAGGCAGGCAGGGAGGCTGCTCTGTCTCTGTGCTGCGTCTGGAAGCAGCAAATAGGGGAGCATGAGAATAACTTTAAACTCCAGCTCAGAACACACCTTCCACCCACTGTGATGTAGCTATCGATCATGTGTCGACTCAACTTTATCAAGTATTTGTGTTGCTACATACTGCAACACTTCCTGTACAGACAATCTCAGCTTAGAAAATGTGCAGAGTATATGCAGGTATACTGTAAAGCAATCTAAACATGTCGCACAGAATATTTTGTATGCATCGTGGATCAAGTACCAAACATCTGCACATTGCTTGTACAGCTGTTTATTTACTCTATATTTCAATAAGAGCTCCTTTTAACATGATTCTGTTAATCCAGTGCACTTCAAGGCATGCTGTTGCTTTACTATCTCACTCATTTAACCTACATATCCTTTAAATATGGAATATTTAATATAAAATGCACTTCTCATTTTTCATTTCTATCTTAGCAAGTCCTCTCATGCTTCACTTGCTGCTTCTGCAGATCATCAGTATCGCTTTCACTCATTCACTGAAGTTGTATGCAGCTTTTGGATTTAAAGGCTTTTCAGTTTCAATCTGATCTCCCAGCAGCAGATTCATGTATACACAAAAGGTGTTACCTAACATTACTCTTTCCGCTCCCCTTTCATTCTGATATGACAGCACCTTGACCACAAGAACTCTGCAAAGCAGGTGTCTACATCTGCATGCACATTTAATATATTTGGCTAGACTGGTGTTTGCTTTCATTATGCAAAAAAACAAAAAAAAAAAGTATGATTTTCATCTTAACCAACTTCACCACACACACAATATAACCAATAATCTGTGTGCCAGTGTGTGCTGAGGTCCTTTCAATAAAAACAGGAAGATTGAGAGAGGGAGGAGGACTGCACCACAAGAGGAATACAAAAGAAGAGGGCAACCGGAAGTGTTGCTACTCCTAGTTCAGCCAGAGAGGGGCAGAAGAGAGCTGAAGATGCCCTCTTGAGCCAGCATTGTGAACATTGCCTGTGGAAAGTGCAGGTTACTAAAGGACATCTCAGCTGTTTAGTCATAGAGTTGCAATCCAGATATTAATTCCAGTAGTTTCCTCAGGTGTCTCTAAAAGTGGTGAGTGTCAGCCTGTGATTAAAGAGACACATATTGTGATATCAAAGCTGTAATTTATTGCTAATCTGAGAAAAGGTTTTCTGTTCACCTTTGCTAAGCAATAATGTACATTTATAGACATTAATGCATGCATGTGCAGACAGGCACGCTTACACTTCATGCACCAGATGTTCCTGTCTTAAACCTTCGTCCCATGACGCTTAGTCATAGTCCACACTGTGGATGACATCAGCACTTTGAACAAGTCGCACACCGGTCCAACAATGATTCATCACATCAAGGTCTTCTCACTAATCAGGGCAGAATCAAGTGAAAATTAGATTAAAGCAACCTTTCTGACCATCACATTGCTCTCAGTAGCCTCCGATATGACATTACAGTCATGTGAAAAGGTACATTTCGTACACATTGTTGCCTTTTTTCAACACATGCGGACAAGCAAAACTCTTGACCCTGAAAGATGGCTTGCACACAAAGGTACAACACCACAAAGAAAATGAATTAAAAATATCAACAGATTCCCTTGTGGACAACGTAAATAATAACCTCGGTCTCAAAAACTTGCGTTGGCTTCATAGTAAAAAATAGCTTCTCGTAGGCGTTTTGCGTTTCACTAATCTTTGACACTGGCATGCTGAAATTTTTGACCACTGCAGACTTTCTTCAGTTCGAGAGTTTTTCTTGCATACCAATTATTTCAAATCCTCCCACAACATTTGCTGTTGTGCTTATGATTATTAATTTGTTCAAAGGCTCTCTTCCGGTTCAACTTCAACTTCAAGCACTCTTTGCTATGATGCACAATTCATTGTTCAATCAGTCACTGCATGTTGCAAAGTCCCCGATACAATGAAGCAACCCCAAACAATAACCTGCCCACTGCCATCATGCTTCATAGGTGATATTAGGGCCTGCTGTCTACTGTGGTCTGTATGTAATGCTCTTTTTGGAGAGCAAAGATTTTTCCTGGCACAATTCCCCTGCAGGTCAAATTTCTGCAGCATTTTTCTGTTCGTAAATGCATGCACTTTTGCAAGTTCTGGGGTTCTCGGAGACTTCTTTTTGAATCAAAAAGTATAGTGTTGGGATGAGTTTGCTGGAGTGGACGGTCTTGGAGAGGTTCCTCGTAAATGCCGTGGTTAGCACTGTTGCCCCACAGCAAGAAGATTCTGGATCCTTGCCCGATGATCAGCTGAGAACTTTCTGTGTGGAGTCTGGATGTGTCCCTGTGTGGGTTATTTCCAGGTGCTCCAGTTTTCTCCCACAGTCTAAACACGTGCATTTTAGGTTACCTGCTGAGTCTGTGTTAGCCACCTGCCTCTGACCTTATGACAGCTTTGTGTGGTGTGGTGCCACCACACATTTCGAAAGTCATGAGCATACCAGACTGTAGATGTCAAGGGTTTAAAGAAGACATATTTATAAGCACTATTTCAAGGAGGATGCAAATACATTATTACATGCTAGAGTGGCTGACCACATGATGCAGTAGATGTACTATCATAATCACTTAAAAAATATACTTGATATAGTAGATAGAATGCAACATCTTTGATTCACTTTATTGTTAACACTGGTCTTCTTTTCTTCAAATAAACAAAGATGGTCTGAACTCAAAGAAAGCACGAGGAGGAGTGAGCGTGAGGCTATCCAGTCTTTGTGAGGGGGAGTGTGTTAGTTTTCAGTGCTTGGGCAGCAGGTTGGAATCATTTTTAGCCCAGAAAACTCATGCTTCAGACCATCCCACAACCCACACTCTGAGGTAGGAGTGGACTGTGTGTCAGCGGTTGCTCATACTACAACTTGTAGTCATGGATCAATAATCAAATAAAAATATGACTTTTGTCTTTTGTCTTATTTTGCAAACCGTGCTCTTTTTTATCCTCCCCACACATGTAATCTCCTACTCAGAAGTGGTGATATCCCAGTGGGCTGGTGGCGTTGGTAATGTTTGTGTTAGTAGTGGCGGTGTAGGAACTAAACCATCCAGCGTATTTGACACATATTTTCGTAGTGACTGAGTATTACTTGTCAGTGCTACTTGGTAGAACATTACAGAGGCAGATATTGACAATAAACCCCTATTCTGCTGCAGAAGAAGTGGCATCAAGGTCTCATGAAAGGAGAAAGATCAAAAAGTAGAGAACAACTTTGCCAAGCAAAGTGCATTCTCGACCGAAAGAAAAATAACTGTTCATTAAAACAGTTAAAAGAAAGCTAAATCTAAAAATCTGATGAGGCTGGAAAACAAATTGAGCACTTTCTGAATGAATGTAGCGTCATTCATATTAGAAGCTGTTCCTCACCAGATGGAGTTGCCATGAAATTTTCTGGGCACTATGCCAACTTCTTAATCAGATTGCCCTAAAAGTTCAATTTTCTTTTTTGAGATTATGGTGAAGAAAAATGTACAAGGAATTGTCTACTGCCCTGTCTAACCGAAATATTTTACACTTTTTTCTTATTGCTACTCAAGACATTGCAAGCAAGCTAATCTTTATGCAAGTCCTTAACAATACAGTTTTGCTTGAATGAATAGTCAATATTTGCAGACGAAATACAGTAAATGAACAAAGTGGGACTGTCATAATGCATTTTTATTGTGTAGATGCATTGTGGCTTGATTATATGTTTTTGCCAGTGCAGGATAAAATGAGTCATCTGATATTTGGAGTAGGTATAGAAACATTTGTCCTGACAACAAATGCATGATGGATGGGTGTAAAACGCAAAGAGAATAAAGTGATGTGTGTTAAAGAAAACAAACAAACAAAGCCCTTTTAATTTCATCTTGGTTTTCTGCTTTCCTTTCTGTTTATATTGCATAGTGACAACTGTGTTTTCACTGGGAACTGACTCAGCTTTGGGGATTAGGAACAATACTACAGAAGAAGTCCTGTAGTAGCTTTTTAAACAGTCATGTGAAAAAGAAAATTTTTTAAGACTCTGTGCAGTCCTGTGAAAAACTTACTGCTTCCATAGGAATTGAGAGGGTAAGTAGCTGCCGGGTGCTGCTACTCAAATGCAAATAATTAATTGATCATCAACAAATGTGAACATCTCTATAAAAGCAGACGTTTTGTCAGTTTGCTGAGCTGGAACGTTCAGGTGTGTGTTAACACAGAAGCATACTGTAATCTTCCCAGGAGTGGAATTCCCAGCAAAATTACCCCAAGGTCAGATCGTGCAATGCTCACAGAAATTGCAAAAAGTTCAAGAGCTACATCTCAGCCTCTAAAGGCCTCATTTAGCACGCTAAAGTTGGTACAAAGAGGAAAAGACTGAACAATTGTGGCTTGTTTGTGTCATGGTTGGCTGTGGCAGGCAAGGAAGAGGACCCAAAAGGCAGGACTTATGAGGCAGAGGGCTTACAGG
>JAVDPK010000510.1:7771-21061 GCA_034780415.1 Cichlasoma orientale | reverse complement strand
AGGGACGGCCCAAGACTATTGCACAGTACTGTATATAGGGAAGATATACTCGTCCCTGTCGGGGGAGATTCTCAGTTGTTGGTAACGAGGTAAATATTTTAACATTCATGTTTCATCAAAGAGAATAAACACATAGAAGAACAATAATAAGTAGAAAAACTGAAGTTAGTCTGTTGTGTTTTGCAGATTAAGTAGTGCAAAACTACATAATCTGCAAAAAATGCTGATTATAGATTCCTTTATGATGATATTTAAAAACAAACAAAAAAATCTAATGTATAAAGCGAGCGATCAGCTAGAGTAGAAAAGCGCTATATATAACTTTAATTTTGGTCAGTCACCTCATGAGTTTGTAACTCTACATGATTTTTTAACAAGGATTTTAATTAAATCACACTCATCATGTGCATGAATGAGCTCACTGAGCATCCGTGTGTGTGTGCGTGCATGTGTGTGTGTTTAATCTGCTCAGACAGCTGGGGAGTGTGTCTGCTCTGACAGCACTGCGTTCAGACAGTTTGGCTTCTTTCTCAGTTTGGATTTCAGAGGATTAAACATTAATTCATGAAGTCTTTCAGCTGTTCAGCTCACATCCCAAATGGGGCTTTTATGGCTCATTGAGGATTTTTATTGTTTAAAAACTGTTTTCCATTTCAAGCCTAATGAACCTGACTGAGGTTTTTCCCAATCTGCTTTTATTTATTTATCCATGTTTACATCTAAAGCAGCACTTTAGACAAAATCTCATTTAAAAAGTATGGTAAGCACTCAAATGGAATTTCATCTGGACAGAACATACAATAAAGAAACTGCACTGACATTCTCTTCATTTTGCCACATGTAACAGGTTAGATTGGACAATAATTTAATGGCATCTTAATTTAGATGCTCAATAAATAAGTAGGGGAGTTCCCACTGATATGCAGTTTCTCTTCACATAATGTGAAAAGTAAATAAGAAATGTCAGTGGAGTTTGAATGGAGTTTTTTACTGTTCCTTTGTTTTCTCATACATATAGATAGCTATATAGATATATAAAATATGTGTGTGTGTCTATTTAAACCCACTGTGCAGGGACAGACGTCTCCCTCTATCCATCCACAGTTTTGCTGGCCTACCAGTCGACCAGGGATTCCCAAACAATGCTCCGTTGCCACGGGAGATGCATCAGTTCAGTTGCTGCAGTAACCTGAGTCACATACAGCCCTGTGTTTGGCCTGTAGTCAGAGGTAGAGACTGCTCATAAGAAAACACACACAGCTCATTACTGCAGCTGACTGACCCCTTAGGCCTGCCCCCGACTTACTGTTGCAAATGTTTTTTCAATAAATGTTAAAATAACAGATTAAATAAACATTTCCACTTTTACTGAGCATTTGTTATTAAATTTAGATAAAATCTGTGGAATGAGTCATGTTATCAGCTTTCTTTGTTTTTGGAAGAAAATACTTTGTTCCTCAGACTGAATTAAAAGTTTTCCAAGCAGAAACAAAGCAATCCCAACTTTACTGTGTAACTGAGGGATTTTCCAGTGCTTTCACAGTTTGTTTTGGTTAAAATCCATTCCTATTTGTATGACCATATAAGGAAACAGGCTGTTGGCCAGAGTGTGTTCCTCTTCTGGAAAGACAAAGTTTTACTGGAAAGATTAACAAAGAAAAGGAAAGAGGAACAAAGGAAGCAGCAGACAAGGTTAAACTCTTCAGGAATGTGAGGAACGAAGAGAGATTCCCTGGAACTCTCCCCTCTCTTCCCCTAAATTTCTATTTTAGTGTGACTTTAGCTCTCTCCTTCCTGAGTCATAATACACAGCGATGAATCTACAGAATCTTTAAATGCAGAAAATAACTGCATTTTTTTCACCTGACTGCACGTGTTTACACTGTGCACCAAAAATATTTCTGAAGATCAAACTGTAGTTCATGTCATTAGTAATTTAAGTAATTATAAAGTTGCCCACAGACTGTATATAGAAGGTCAACATAGCCACCATCATGTCACCCACTGGTTTCTGGACTTTGCATTTAGAAGCCACAATATTCACATTTTGGCTGGAACCATATATTTTTTTAATCTGCTAAAGGAAGTGTGGATAAAATCTGACCTTCATATAGTTAAGGCAATGAGTTTGTATTCTTTAACAGAGGTCTGTGTCAGTTCTGTCAGTGCATGAAATACCATTTCTGAGGCATTTTCTTCCTTCACTGTGTCAGAACGGCAACCTTTAAACTTTAATTTTAGTAATGACAAGAAGTTCAAGGGAACTTGAATCTGGCAGGTAGTGCTTGTGAAGAGTGTCAGCTGCAATCATACAACCAAAAAAAACTGCATGATTTGTGCTGATTGAGCACATATTTGCCATCGTGCTTGAGGTTTTCCCTCAGATCCTGCTGGACACGTCAGAAGAACTTTACCTTGACATTCTGACACTAGGGAATAGATTCATAGTGCACAACCCTGTGAATGGCAAGAGCTGCTCCTGACTTGATTAAGGTTTGGGGAGACTGCAGCTCTCCTACTGAATGCTGCCATATCATCTCTGGGTCACAGTCATAGACCCGGCTCAGCACTGATGATCCTCCTGTGCATGTTTGTAAAAAGGCATACAATAGAGTCCTGAGTTTGATCACACTGTGTCTTAAATCACAAAAGTTGCTACTAGCAGACTCTGACATTCCATTCATGTGCAACAACTAATGGTGTCTGGATGTTTTTAATATATGGGCATGATGTTTGCATTTGAAGGAACTGGTTAAAATGGAAGAATTACCTGCAAAACATGTCACTTGCCAGTTAGGAATAATGCAATCGTATTTAACTTTATTACACAATTCACCTGTTTTGGTTTCTTCTTTAACCTCTGCAACCACAGAATGATCAATATATAATATGTAATTGAATAAAAAGATAAATACATAAGTGCCACAGATGCACACACATTCACGTTTTTCAGATATTTGTAAAGAAATCACATTGACTTGTTTGTTTCTTACTAAAAATTTAATGATTTACCAGATGAGTCATTATTTTTGTCCCCAAAGGGACAATCTGTTTGTGCAAACAGGTTTGTCCCCACAACACAAGCAATGCGAGCACACGCACGCACACACACACACACACACACACACACACACACGCAAGCACACACGCACGCACGCACGCACGCACGCACGCACGCACGCACACACACACACACACACACACACACACACACATACAGACACACCTACACACACACACACTAATAACAGTGCAGACAGGGACAGGATGTTACCTGGAACCTGTTCAAATGAAATCAAAAGCAAAAAGGTACAAGTAAAAAAAAAACTCTCTCTTTCCCTCCCTCCTTCCCTCCCTTCATGACCTTTCCTCTAGTCCACCCCTCCTCCCTCCCTTTCCCTCAGTTCTCTCTCTCTGCCTCTCTGTGTTCTAGTGAAACACAAACCTGAGGACTGTTTGTCCCGGGAAATCGTCACATGTCATCGTGCAGGAATCTACCGCTCCTAACTGATCTGAAAGCAGCCAGCAGGACTCTACAGTGCAACTGCCGAGTCCTGCAGGAAGAGCCAAGAACACACCAGACTTCAAAACACCCACTGCTCCTACCTCACTGTCTGATTACAGGTTTAACAGACTTACAGTAAGGGTAAACTATACAAAAGTTATTTTAGACTGAGCAACCCAGCAGGAGGTCAAAGCTCATCAGCTGCAATATTAATCACTAAAAATAATTATAACTTTATAATTATTTTTCCAGTGTTTTTATTTTACATAATTATAATACTGCATCTTTGTTTTAAAAAGAAAAGGTGGGAAGTTTTAAAAGTTCCCACCTTTTGCAATTATAACAGCCAGTACACTTTCTTCCTCCCATTTCATTCTAAACTGGTTTGACTGACGCTTACATCTGCAGACTATTTCTGTGGTTTGAAGCTGCCATTATCTTCTTTTTGTCTGTGTCAGTACAGCAAAGCCTGGAGGTAGTTTATGGGCCATTATCTTTCTGTAGGGTGAATGGGCAACCAGGCTGATTCCAGCCAGGATACATGTTATGCCAGTCTTTTTGGTCCATTTGCCAGCTCTGGATCTGGAAAAGATGCACTAAAAGCTTGCTTGGAAGAATCAGTTTTGCTTCATCTGTTTGTCAATCCTTCTTGGAGTCTTCAGCAGGCCAGTGGTGGTGCTTCTTACTGCAATCCTTCCCCGGATAGCAGTAGTGGTTTGGCCCAAATGTGTCCCATATTTTCAGTTTTCTTTGGGCCACATTAGACCTAGACTAAAATAACTAATTCAGGGTGAGTCTGGATGCCTTAACTCAGGTACAGGTCCACCTTATCTGGGCCAAATAGCAGGTGTATTGTGACATTACACAATATTTGTGTGATTCAGTGCCGTAACTGAGTCCAAAGTGCCACAAGTACCCCAGATTAGTCCCGTATTGTAGCTGCTATCTGCAGTAACTCATCCAGTGCTTCAGTCATTGGGAAGATGTTGTCCTGTGAGTCTTCTACTTTCCATTATAGGAAAATTCCTTACCACTTAACTTTTGTTGTCATTTTTCTGAAGGAAGACCCCACAATGTCAAGGGTAATGTCTGTCACCCTTTACAGCTACCTGCAGTGCATTATTGTCCAAATAATGCTTCAGCAGGTGAAGTAAGATAATCTATTCCAATCATTCTTATCATTCTTATTATGAAATGCACACATGCACATGTTGACTGTCACATAAATGCCATATCAGAGGCCAGGAAGTTAGTCTAATGATGCAATGGAAATATTGCTTGGTGGAAAACTTCCAGAAGGGACGAGATAGGCCTGAACTCTGTATTAGTTTCAGAGCTGCTGGAGGTGCAGAAAAGGCAGCAATTGTGGTTTGATTACAACAGACATCAGAGAGAGGCGGGAAGAAAGAGTGAAAGAGAGGGATAAAGAGGGTGTTCCTAATAGATGGAAATTTGGAGAAGTGGGGGAGGAGCACGGCGAGGAAGGAGGTAGAGAACAGAGGGGGTGATGGAAAAGTTTCAGGCCGTTGCACCAAAACATTCCTACACTGATGCAACAACCCGCAAAGCTACAGGTGATTCCACAGATTAGCTGCTCAACTGTCTCAAAGTGACTTTGAGTGAATGTCATAAAAATAGACAATGCAAAGTTTTTTATTGAGTTAAAATAGAGCATTAGTGTTCAAATAAAAACCTCATGCGTAGAAATAACTTTGGATTAAATAATAAGAACAGAAAAAAATAGTGTTTATTCAGTGTTTATTTGACCATGAGAACATCAAACCAAAAAACAGCCTCCTTTAGGCTGCTTGGCCTAAATCCAACAGAGCAGTTACTTTCACCACAACTGTCATGGAAGTTTTTAAGAAGCTACATGTAAAATTTTGTTAGCGATTACACCACTATTTTTGCTCTTGTATAATATCTTTTTGTCAGATATGTTACTTTTTGTGTTCCCTTTGTCTTCAACATTTTATTTTCTTTCACAATAAATTCAGAAACCTTTGAAAAAACTGTGGCCCACTAGTCAGAAATCATTCTCATAGGCTTGGATTAACAAACCAACGTGTGACTGTATAAAGGATGTGTGTTTGTTTTTAAGTCTTAAGTTTGTTTTGTTTTCCTTCTGTTCTGTTCTGTTTTCAATATTTGTAATATTGCATTTAATATGAATAATGGAAGATTTCAGACTGCGCCGAACAAATGATCTGATTATGCAAATTTCTGCTTGCATGCTGTATATTTAGTAAACACAGCCCAGATCAAAAATGAACCCAACATGCATGCATTAAGATAACAGCAAGGTTTGTTAATCACTTGTTAGGAGGTCTCACACTAAAAACATCTTGATAACAAGCTAAAGTTTGTCTGCTCTTCACATACTTCCCCAGTCTGTTCCTTTTTCTCATTCTGGCTCAACATCTTAAATCTTTTTGATCACAGAACGCTCTGTTGTTTCAAATTTAATTATTCTCTTTTGCAGGACTTTCATGCCCTGGCACGTCGGGTACTTTAGTGAAGGCACTGGCTGTTCTGAGCCGATAAACAGTAGTTAATATAGCAGGCCTGACTTTGCACTTTAGGCTGCTGCAAGCTCTGCATTGTGTTGTGTGAATAAAGGAAGGAGTCGGCTGTTGCATTGCCAGCTGAGAAGGGTTTATTCTCCCAGAGATTTTTAAACAAAAATAAATTCAGTGCAGCGGCTTCATATGAGAGAGCTTCTACATGAACACCTTTCCCCAACAACGCCTACAGCCAATTGACAAGGTGTGTGCTATTACAACAGATCTCATTAAGCTTCTAAAATGCTTAGAAATACATATAAACATACACGTAGTAGTAACAGTTTTCTTATTAATAAAATTCTGCTTAAGGAGAACTTATCTCAGACCCACCAGTGGCAATCTTATATATATTTCTACAACAATGAATAAACAGTGAACATGAACAATTATACATTAAGTGCAAAAAGAATTATGTATTCACAAAATAAACAGACATACGTGACATAAATCAAAGCGGGAGCTCACATACCTGTTCAAACAAAAATAAATTCAGTACAGCAGCTTCATGTGACGAACCTTCTACTTGCACACCTTTAAGAAAGAGAAGACCAGCAAACTGCATGAGAAACTAGCCACATGCTCCTGCAGCCTAGCTTAAGATCGCCATGTTTAAAGTGCTGTACTCGACACAGAGGCAACAGTTCACACTAAAAACATCCAACAACATTATAAGACAATGTCTGTGAGTGTAACAGGTAAGGTTTGAACTAGCGCTTTTAACCACTCTATAGCCAGGAGCATTAGCATAACCTTGCCTCTTCCAAGCAGCACCTCCAGCCGACTGTGGTGAAAGGTGCTAAACCACAGGAAGTAACATGTGGGAAGTTAAAGGTCACACAAAGAACATAAAAGCTCCCAAAAGTATAAATACAGAAAATCAATATATACATGAAAAACAATAACAAAGCCAAATAACACAGGATGGATTTTTGGTGAAATATAAATAAATGTATCTTTTTAATACACCTGTTACATTAAGTTACATCTGAATTAAACATTTTAACAGTCATCAAAATCATTTAAATAGTTAGATAGCCTGGATTATGGTTAACCAGATTATGTTTCTGAAATAAATTAACCAAACCAAATCCTTAAACTTATCTAGAATTCATTAACTCATCAGCATTTTAGTTGCTTAAGTGGAATAGTGATGAAAGGTGACACCCACTTGTTTTGCAAACTAAACTGAATGGTTTATGCTAGAGACACACTGGGGAAAACACTGATGCACAAGGAAAATTCCTGTGACTGTGTGCAGTTAACTTGGTTGCTTTGAAGATGGCAACTGACTGCGAGTTGTCAGTTGTGTTCTTCAAAGCACCCTGGACCTCTGGATGACCACATGGCTGCAGCAACTAAACTGAACCTCAAACATTTTACCTGTCAGTCAACTGCTAAACTGATCTTTGAATGAATGTTTTAATACTAAATGTAGCCTTTTAACCTCAACATTATAATTAATATAAGAATAGTATAGTTTAATGATATAGAAGCTAAGCTATTTTTTTCATATTGTAGCCAACATGTTGAAAAATCTTTACAAACTAGGCTGTAAGAATGTGAAGTATCATCCATTCATCCATTCATTTCTTAAATATTAAGACATTTATTATATTAATAATAGTTCACATACAGAATTTTACATTTATGTTATAATTTTAAAGTTCTTGAAGCACAGGTAGACGTGTACATGGAATTAAGTTTGTGAGTTGAGTGTTAAATACTATGATAACAAGTAGGCTAAATAGTGAGTAACAGTATGACAGTATTAGTCTTTGGTTTTGTTGTCTTGGGAAGCATCGCTGCTGTTTAGGCTTGGTTTGTCTGCAGGCTCTGGGTGCCTCAGACAGGCAGCAGCTGGCTCAGCGAAGCCCAGCAGCCGAGGAGAGGTGGGGGTAAGGGTGGCTGAAGACGCCCAATTAGCAACCAATCATCTGTTTTTAATTAACGAGCCTGCATCAGCGTGCAGGGTCAGCTTGCAGAGCTGCAAGTGGATCCTTTATATTGTTCATGCTCACATTAATTCTGCACTTCACAGCATCCTTGCACATGCCTGTTCTCCACCCAATCTAAAAAAAAAAAAAAAGATAAACATGCTGATTTGTTTTTCAGCCTTTCACTCTTTCTACCATCTGCTGCCAATTCCAAATCAGTGTTAATTCAAGCTTCATAATACAGGAAAAAATGAGCACAAAGTGTTAAAACAATCAGGTATGAAAATGTTTTCATGTTTTTTATCACAGACATTTTGTGTTTAACTGACAAAATGTGACGTTCTGTGTTTAAGGCTATAATTGTATATTTTGCATGTATTTTGTTCTAAGTATTGTTTTAAGTATGTTGAAGCAGGAGTGTTTACTTTTCCTTTTCCATGGTTGGCACAGAGGAGCCCAAGAACAAAGCAACGGATCCTGTAAGGAACCACAGAAATCACTGGGTATGGCTTTATTTTATACATGATTACAGGTTTCATAACTTTTTTATTTTCAAAAACCATGACTTCAACTACATTATATTGTTGACGCAGTGGTGGGGTGGGAGTTCTCCTCCACCTCCTCCTCCTCCTTTTAGGAGATGTCGTGACATCCAGTGGTTTATGTTTTGGCTGCTGACAGCTTCCTGTTCTCTCCTGCTGAATAAACAGACACTGATCAGGTCCCAGAGGAAGAGACATCAGACAGTCCTTATCCAGCAAGAATTGTGACTTCAAACTGAGAATGAGTGCTATGAGCTTGATGGATCTTCTTCCTCTGTGCCACATAGCGCCACTGTGTGACATCGCCACTATTAATCTGTTCTCTATTACAATTTAAGTCATTTTAAGGGTTTTTTTTCCTAACCTGGTCTCATTGATGAGGCCAGAACTAAAATTTCCTAGTATGTGCATTAAATTTACTTTCTGTTTTCAAAAGTCCAACATGTTTATATATTTTTGTTTCCTCATTTCTAAACCACTTCTTCATTTGCTGATAAGGATGATCCAACACTGTTAAACGAAATGCATCTCCAGTACATTAATCAGTTAAAGAATCCAAAGAGAGTATTTACTGTTGTCAATAGTGTTAAAAAAAAACCATTAAAGATGTACACACAGTGCACACAGGATCATGTGACTTTGAAGTTTGATTAATCTGAGTGAGTGTTGAGGTGACTAATGTTTTTCATGTCTGACCCACTGAAGTCCAGGTGCTGAAGGTGGTGAGAGACAAAACTCTCCCAGCAGCGTCTCAAGTCTTGATGTCTTCCTGTCTTTGTCCTGCTGAGTACCGACTGACTCTGATCTCTCCTCGCTCTTTTCAGGCCTTCATTGTTGCCTTCATGAATACTGACTGCCTCTTGTCACAGCCTTTCTCAGGTCGACTCCGCTGATACAATAGTGTTTTGTCCTGAAAACAGTAGACATTTCCTCTCCTCCTCCATGGCTTTATCATCCAGACGCTGCAGCACAAATGAGCCCATGGAAAAAATGTATAGGACAAAGTGGGGCAAAAGTCAAAAGCCAGGAGGCAGACAATGATCTGCAGCTTGAAATATTGCATTATTTAATCGTCTTATCACTTTTAATTTTTCTTTAGAAGAATGAATAGATGCTGGGTGAGATCATGTACACATTACACATTCACAGCATTGTTTTACTTTGTTCTCACACATTTTTGGATTATTTGATTGTGTTCCACCCAGATCTCATACAAAAATCTGAATTATCTGGAGAAAATAAAATTAGCTGCACCGAAGCTTTTAGAAAGCTACTACAACCATTTGGTTAAAAAAGAACAACTACAAGGATGCAGAATAATAACACCAGATCGCCTATTTCAACCCAAAAAGCAACTCTGAGGTTTTTACCACTTTAAATTGGATTGGAACGTACAGCATATGGGCAGGACTTCTGCAAGATTCTGACAGCCGTGATTTTATTAACACATTAATTACTCCTATTATTTGTGTGTAACATTTGGTTCTTGACAGTTCATGTGCAGGTGACCATTCAGCAAGTTTACAGAGCAGAAAAAAGCCCTCTGTTGCGAGCTGCTGACCAGGACAGTACAGTTGGAGTATGTGTGACTGCAAGAGTAATTTGTACTCTACTTAAAGTTCACTTTGTGGACATAAGCATAGCTAGTGCTGATGTAAGCATGGAAAAGACTGCCTCAGAGGTACTTAGTTTTGGCAAGTCACAAATTTAAACTCAAAATGTAACCTTGCCAGATCAGTTCATCTAAATTCTAAAGCATCAGCTACTGGCTCAGGTAAAGCCTATCAGTGCAGTCCATGAGCTGATCTCTTATGAGGTGTACTCAAGTGGCAACCACCGAAGGGCCACAACCTCCGTTCTGCCAATTGTTGCATAAAACTATGTTTAATGCAAGTTTACCGAAAGCATGTTTACAGACTGGTAAAAAAAAAAAGAAAAGGTTTTTGCCTTTATGGAATTATAACCATCATAACAAGTGTATGCTGGGTGAACTGTTTTATAATTCATTAATCTGAATACTGAAGCACCTGTATGCTTTATAAATACAGCTTAATAACCAAGATAATCAGTGTTAACTGATGAGTTTGCACTATACACGCTGGTTCAGATATGATCACTTCAGGCTCCAAAAAAAAAAACAACAACAAAAAAAACCACAGGGTGATGTCACGGTGGCTACATCCTGCTTTTATATAAAGTCTATGAGTGTTCTGTAAGAGCTGCTTCAGCCTGCATGCAGTTTATTTGCTGCTGTCTCTGTGAGCTGTAATTATTACTGTCATATCCGTTGTCACTCGTGCTTGTTTTTTTTCTGTGAGGGGGTCATGCATCTCCCCTCCCTGCCTTTTGGATTTACATGTGTGCATGGTCTCTGAACGGCGCTATGCCACCAAATATAAATTACTGCAGATGGAATAACACTTATTTATACTTAAGTGGTCCAGATGGAACTGTATTACATTCCTTTCCTGGTAATGGATCGTGCAGCCTGCAGGGGTCCTGCAGGCTCCTGATTTCTTCTGTCTGTGCAGGTTTCAAACAAGTTTCATAATGTCTGCTTTTGTTAATGTTTGAACTTTCTTGCATATTTGAAATACTGCACACACACACGCGCACACAGAGACAGACACACTACCCATGTATGGCTGTTCCCTTTCGTATGGACACTCTGTTCCATCTGTAGCCGCTCATCCCTGCAAACTTCTGGGAAATGAACCCTCCTGGCCTGCAGTGGGCCTCCAGGATCTGGATCTGAATCAGTTTCTGTTCCATCTGTGTCAGTAAACATAACAACTCTTTACAGCCATAAAGCTGCAGCAGGATACTTAAGTTCTTATGAAGTTTAAAGGGGACAAGATCTGGAAGCTGCACAGCTCTTTACATGCACCTGCCTCCAGGTGATATTTCACTGATGTCATACCTCCATTCATGCTGATGTCACACAGATAGGCTGCAGGTGAGGCACTGCAGTTATTCAAGTGTTTCTATCCAGAACCAAGTTCAAAGAGCAAATACTGTTGGTAACTCAGATTATATATTCCGATTATATACTGACATAAAAACATCACAAAGACTCAAAATGATTTTTATTAAAATCTGCTGTGAAATGGGCAGTTTAAAAGTCTAAAAAGTTCACAGCGACTACTCATATATACACTGGTTTCATTATATGAAATTTTGGCCACGTTTGAGTTTTGGCTACTCCTATGTTGTTATTTTTGAAGCCAAAAGTGTTCATTTTTAGGCCAGAGGGGGATGTGCTAAGTGTTAGCAGCAGCTAGCATTAGCTAGCTTGGTTAATAAGCTGCATTCATGGACTGCAGCTTAGGGTGCATCACAAAAACGCACATATCTATTTATTAGAGCCAAGTAACAGACTAATAAAATACTATAACTCAACAACAGTGGATGGATTTTTAGTACAATTTTAGTACAATTAACTGCACAGTAATATTATTCATCAGAAAATTGCATTAAATGTTTTAAAAGGCACCAACACCACAAACACAGTGGAATTCAGGTCCAGTTAGCTGAGGTGAAACCTAATGTCAGTATTCACCTGTCAGCAATTTTAGGAGTATGGCCTCTTTGACTAACTTTAAGCCTTTATAGAATTTAAACAGGTAAGTTAGAAAAAATGTACAGTTACTATGAAGCTATAGAGAGCAAAACCAGGCTGGTGGCATGTTTATTTTAATATGTGGTGTAATGAGTTAACCTCTCCTCCGTGAATTGCCACCTTATCGTGGTGGAGGGGTTGTGTGTCCCAGGGATCCCAGGAGCTATGTTGTCTGGGAGCTTGTCCCACTGGTAGGGTCTCCCATGGCAAATTGGTCCTGGGTGAGGGTCCAGACAAAGAGTAGTTCAATGCTGACATGGGCAATGACAGTGAGACCTGGAGGGGCGTGATTGGGAGGAATGGCCTGCCCGATCTGAACCCGAATGGTGTCTTGCTATTGGACTTCTGTGCGAACCACAGCTTGTCCATAACGAACACCATGTTCGAACATAAGGATGCCCATAAGTGCACGTGGCACCCGGACACCCTAGGTTGCAGGTCGATGATCATTTTTGTAATCATATGGCCGTATGTTCTGGACACTCGGGTGAAGAGAGGAGATGAGCTGTCAACTGATCACCACCTGGTGGTGAGTTGGATCAGGTGGTGGGGGAAGATGCTGGATAGACCTGGTGCACCTAAATGTGTTGTGAGGGTGCTGTGGGAATGCCTAATAGAAGAGCAGTCCGTGAGATCTTCAACTCCCACCTCTGGCAGAACTTCAACAGCATTCCGAGGGAGGCTGAGGACATTGAGTCCCAATGGTGTGGGAGGAGTTCGGTGAGGCTATGGATAAAGACTTATGGACGGCATCGAAGCAATTCTGGCAAACCGTCAGGCGACTCAGGAGGGGAAAGCTGTGCTCCACTCACACTGTTTATAGTGCGGGTGGCACGCTGCTGACTTCAACTGAGGCTATAGTCGGACGGTGGAAGGAATACTTTGAGGACCTCATTAATCCCACTGACACGCCTTCTGTAGTGGAAGCAGAGTCTGGAGACGAGGGGGATGACTTGCCCATCACCGGGGGTGAGGTCACCGAGGTGGTTAAACAACTCCTTGGTGGCAGGGTCCCTGGGGTGGATGAGATTCGCCCTGAGATCCTGAAAGCTCTGGATGTTGTAGGGCTGTCTTGGTTGACATGCCTCTGCAACATCGCGTGGAGATCTAGGGCAGTGCCACTGGA
>JAVDPK010000509.1:108575-123990 GCA_034780415.1 Cichlasoma orientale | reverse complement strand
TGTGTGTGTGTGTGTGTGTGTGTGTGTGTGTGTGTGTGTGTGTGTGTGTGTGTGTGTGTGTGTGTGTGTGTAGACATGATCAATGCAACCTGCTGAAGCTCAAACCGAGCATCAGATTGGGGAAGAAAGGTGACTGGAGTGAGTTGCTGATGTCAGAGGTCAGAGGAGAGTGACCAGAGTGCTGAGAGCTGAGACCAACAGTAACTCAACACTCGTTACAACCAAGGTATGCAGAAGAGGATCTCTGAACACACAACCTGTTGAAACTCGAAGCAGATGGGCTCTGGCAGCAGAAGACCACACCGGGTGCCACTATTACAAACAGGCTCACCAAATTTGGGCAACAGAAGAATGTTTGCTGGTCCGATGTCGATTTCTGCTACAAAATTTTGATGTTAGGGTCAGAATTTGGTGTAAACAACACGAAAGCACAGATTCTTGGAGCGCTGTATCAACGGTTCAGGCTGATGGTAGTGGTGTAATGATGTGGGGGATATATTCTTGGCCTCTTAGTACCAACTGGGCCTTGTTTACAGAGCACTCGGCAACAACTATGTGACGCTATCATGTCAATATGGAACAAAATCTCTAATGCCTGTCAGCATGATAGGTCAACTTTAAGGTTAAAGATAGATTGTGGTTTTAGTCACACTTTTGACTTTCTAAGAATTTTATTGAGACCTTTCTTTATTTTAAGCATTCTGAGCAGTTAGCTAAACCAGGGCAATGCTGACTCATATGTAAGCTGCTATGCTCAGATTAGATGTTACGCTGCATAAGTGCTTTTATAAAAGTATTTCCCATTCATGTTAAACATCACAGTGTCTGGTGACAGTGCCAAAGGTCAGATTAGCAGTTCTGTAGGTAGAACACTAAACTAAAGTAAATACTAAAATAAAAGTGTAAAAGAAAGTGAAGTTTAAAATGAATTAAGTGAAAGGACGCATCTGAGGAGGCACTGGTACACATGTTTATTGAGACTGAGGTATTTAAATCACAGTGAATAAAGTTGTTGGTTTTGTGATATCTATACACAATTTTCTAAATCTTGCCTCTGGCAAATACCACCAATATAATATGTAGTAAAAAAAAAAATCATAAAACTAACACTGAAACTAATGAAAACGAAGCCTGAAGCTAAACATTTTTAGACAATAAAAACTGAACTGGAAGGTGCAAACCCACAAATGAAACTAAATGAAACTGAACTGAAAACTAAACTAAACTGAAAAGATGAATTCAAAACTTGATAAAAAAAAATTAAGAATTAATAGATTATACAGTATTAAACACTGCTCTCCTGGAGTCTCCTCCATGCTCTTGACATTCTGCTGGGAGACACAGCAAACCTTCAGACAGGGACATGTATTGATGTGCCGTTCTGGAGGAGTTGGACTACCTGCGTAACCTCTGTAGGGTCCAGGTATCGCCTCATGCTACCGGTAGTGACACTGACACTAGTCACGTGCAAAACTAGTGAAAAAAAGTGAGAAAAGATGAGGAGGGAAAAAATGTCAGTGGCCTCCGCCTGTAAAACCCTCTAGTGCACCTGTTGTTATTTTCATTAACACCCAAGCAGCTGAAACTGATTAACAACCCCCTCTGCTACTTAACTGACCAGATCAATATCCCAGAAAGTTCATTGACTTGATGATATACTCTGATTAAAAAGCATTGCTCTAATTTTATTTCTTTTTTTTTTTTGAGCAGTGTACTTCTTTGTAGGGACGAGTTTGTGTACATGAATACAGAATCTGCAGGTAAGGGCTTTCCTGTTTGTGTTTTTAGTTCAAGTGTATTGACCAGTTACAGTCTTAATGCGACAAAGAACGTTTTCACAGGACTGCACAGAGTCCTGTGAAAACCTTCTTACTGCTTCCTTAAGAATTAAGAGAGTAAGCAGCAGCCAGGTGCTGCTAATCAAATGCACTTGATTAACTGATCATCAGCAAGTGTGATGAGCTATATAAAAGCACAAGTTTGCAAAGTTGTATCGGAACAATGTCCTTTGGACAGAAGAGACCAAGGTGGAGATGTTCTCAGCACCGTGTTTGGAGAAAACCACACAGAGCGTATCAGCACAAACACTTCATACCAGCTGTGACGCACAGTGGTGGAGGGGTGATGATTTGGGCTTGTTTGCAGCCACAGGACCTGAGCGCCTTGCAGTCTTTGAGTCGACCATGAACTCCTCTGTTTAACAAAGTATTCTAGACTCAAATGTTGGGCCATCTGTCCGACATTAGCAGGACCTTAAAAGAGCTGTGCATAAACAAATGCCCACAAACCAAAATGAACTGAAGTAACATTGTAGAGGAGTGGACTAAAACTCCTCCACAACGATGTGATAGATTGCTAAAGTCATACAGAAAGTGATTACTTCATGTTGTTGCTGCTAAAAGCAGTTCTGCAAGCTACTGAATCAGGAGGTGAACTCAGGTTTTCGCAGGACTGCACAGAGTCGTTTGGAAGTCGCTGTGAAAAGCAAGAAGGGTTTCTGAAAATCATCTGATAACAATTTAGCTTTGTGGCAAATCAGTTTCCTTTAACTTCAAAGCTACTGGGTATTGGGTCATAAAGTCATAAAAATTTTTAGCATCACCAAAGCTACTGCAGCTCGTCCTATCCAGCAGTTCTTGAGAAATTTCCCCTTATTTGCATTTTTGACACTTGTAATGTAATTACACTCTCTAAATGTGTTTGCTGTTGCTAAAAACACTTATATAAAACTTCAATATGAATTCTTTATTAAGTGCAACCTGCCGCAGTCACAGAGTATTTAGCCTTCAGGTTTGTTTGTTTGTTTTTTTTTTGTGTCTGCGCCACTCATTCATTTTCATAATTTCACGGTTATTTTCTATGCTGCTTCCAGCATCTGTCTTTTTGCATTTACACAGTTAAATCAATATCCCTAATCTCTCAAACCTGTTGTCATAGGAAACTGGCAGCAGGTGGATGCTGCAGTGACGGCTGCTGCTGCTGCTGCTGATGCTGATGATGAGAATGATGATGCTATTAGATTTTTTTTTTTTTTTTCATTTTGAAAGCTCAGCAGGATAAGATAAGATCATTTTGCAACCATTTTCTCTCTTTTGTGAGATCTTGAACTGGATTATAATGACTACCTTCTTTCATAAATGTCACACCATGGAAAACATGACAGTGTGTGGCTTCATATGTCTGTTGTGAGATAATGTCAAACTTTGAACTAAAACACAGTGAAGTGGTTAGGCTTTTTCGCTTTTTTTTTTTCTTTTCTTTTCTTTTTTTGTCGCTCAGCATGGAAAATGTGACTGATCGAGGTGCGGTATTCACTGGCCCAGATGAAAGACCCAAACCGCTTCCTGTCTTCAGCAAGGTGCAGACTCAGACACACATTTAACGCTGAACAGGAAGATCTTAACCTTATGTAACCTTGGAAGCCACTTCTCATACATGCATTCATTTAGCAAAGACCCAAGAGACAAGTGTTTAAATGACAAATTAGCCCATTTACTAATTGCTGTGTTTTAGTCTTTAATATGTAAAAGACTGCCCTCTCCCTCCAGTATTTCATCCCATCTGGCTATTAACTTTATTCCTCTTTCAATGCTAAGGATTTAATAAATGGAAAAATGTTGCTACTGATGGTTTCTAAGAGGGAATGGCACAGATGGGCTTGCTGCAGACTCAACAGCTTGAAAAGCAACATGTCCAGCAATGGCGAGCAGGGACACTGCCAAAGATTCAACAGCCTGTCAACCTATATGCTTCTTCACTTTGTGCATATTTATTAGCTTCTCCTCCATTAGTCTGCAACGCAAACAACACACCGCCTCAAACATAGCTTACCTCTTTAAGCTTAATGGGCCAATTATGTCTCTCACTGTCACTGGAAATCTTTTTCATTAGCTTCATTAGACAGTTTAATTGAATGAGCAAGATGTTAACCAAGCACTGACACCAGCTTTCCAAAATCAGTCTCTGCTCATCGTTAAAGCTGTGCGACTATCATTGCACAAACTGCCTGAGCTTGGTGGGTCCAACAAAAAATAAATAAATAAAAAAGAAGAAAGAAAGAAAGAAAAAGAAAACTGTCAGCCCAGTCTGTCGATGCATTATGGTGCCTCCCTCGGAAATACTGTCACGCCGCGACTGCCTTTGTTTACTTTTGGATTTTACTGGATGGAAAATTTGGTTTCCTGTCTAAACTTTTGTACAAATGACAGCATGTGACAAACATGAGTTTCACAGTTCAGCATGTATTTTAGATTTGGCACCATGACATGCTGAGAAAATCCTAAAATACCCGTGTCTGATAAGATCAGTGACACAACCGGGTACGCAACACGTGTAAAGTGCTAAATGCATTTTAGATCGGAGGTAACTGTTGGTCGTCTCTGCACCGACATATAAAATCGGATCATAACCACCAGTTTAAAGTTGATAGGACGTCCAAAGATAGCAGATCGCAACTCTTGAGTTTCCATTTTAAGGACAGAAGCACGTCAGTTTCATGTCACGTTGTTATCTGCTAATTAATAGGAATTTGTTTAATAAGAAAACTAAAACTGTCACCGACATGAAAACAGAAATGAACACGTTTACTGTTTTAGTCTTTAGCTGACACCCTTACTGTACTTGCTGAGTGACGTTTCAACCAATTTCAGTGCCTGTTAGTTAACTACACAAATACGTTCAGGTTTTATGTTTGAATGTTAAAAGAAGACGTCTTCAGCTCTTACAGAACTGTGCTCGAACCCAAAGGACTCCAGCTCTAAGAACTAAAACTTGAACCAGACACATCAGCTTCATTCAGTCATACTGAAACATCAGGGGTTTTCTCATTTCCCACTGTCTTTGTGTTTTGACTGCCTTTTCCACCTGTTTCACAGCAACTACAGCTTTTCTTTTTTTTTTTTTTTTGCCCCTTCTACCTACATGTTTTACTCCAACTGCAAATCAGTGCCAACGCTTCAATTGTTAGGTTCTTTGAATTCAGTCAAGGAGTGTTGGAGAGATGCTCTAAATGCAGAACATGGTCAGATCGAGAGACACACACACACACAAAAAAAAAACAATAAGTAAAACAAAACAATCTTCAAAAAAAGAAAAAAGATGGGGACACAAGAAGCGTGACTGACAAGATTAGAGGCAAGACTGTATACACACTGGGCAGATTGAAAGCAATCAAACACAGGTCGAAACAATCAGGCATGGGGCAGACAGTCACAAAGGAGGGAAAGACACAAAAGCAGGAAGTAACCAAGTAACAGATAATTAGGAAAACAGAGAGCGTGTAACACAGAGAGCAGGAGGAAACGGAGAAAAGCAGAGGCACAAAGCGGCACAAGAAACCCAGCAGAAAACAAGGACCATGACATTTATGCATTGAATTTGCTCATTTTTGAATATTTGTACTTCAGACAACATTTTTTGACACCCATTTAGTAAAAATGTTGGGCTACTATCTCAAAATTTCAATTTACTAACTTATACTTCTGAGAAAATATCTCGAAACGGAGAAAATATCTCGAAGCAGTTGTTTCCACTTAACTTGCTGTAACGTCCTTTTCTTTAAAAACTTCTATTTCAGCCGCCGACTGTGTTTAAATATGGACACAAACTGGAAACGAACAATATTCACCTTCAGATCAAAAGTAAAGTAAAACATTTTTTTCCCAGGAAACGTCTGTGTGGCTGAGGTCCTAAATAGTGTTGAATAAGACATAAGTAGCAACTTAAATTTAAAAAAATAATAATAACCAAGCTCAATGTGTCACTGTGTCAGGAAGGATAAATTATAATTAGAAAAACATTTATAACACATTTCAGAAGTCATCTTGTGATGCCCACCCCTGAGGGGAGTTCCAGCTGAAGACCGAGAACTACTGAATTAGCTGATGACTGCATGCGGTGAAAATAAAAAGAAATGTTTCCTCAAAGTGTTGCCTGAGTGAGGAGGGTCATCGCTGTGACAGATTACCAGAAGAGGTATAGTTTACACCGAACAATAACAGCTCCATCACCAAACTCATAACAGCCCTATTTTCTCTGAGTTGGGCTAGTCTGGCCTGTATTGTGCATTCAAGCTGGCATGTCCCTTCGCCTGAGGAAGGGTGACTCATCCTCACGGTCACTTAGCAACTAGCAAATATTGTTTAGTTAACAATCAGAAAAATTTAAACATTGACTCTCACTTGCTCACGTATACACTCGCACTTATAACGCATAAATCCAGGCGGGGAACGTCACTGATGCTGATACAGTGTAGGTCTGTGTGTGTAATGTGCAGTGTTGGTCATGCTGTCTCAATAATAGCAAATATTGTCATTCTGCCTGCAGCTGGATCCCAATTTAATTGTGACCTTAACCCAAAATGGAAGCATATCATACACATGGATGGATTTACACGGCTGGGGGTTTTGCATAATGTTCCCTGATATTTATACCCATCACCCTCAGTGAGTGTGCGTTTAATAAATGTCTGTGTCCTCTCAGAGGTTATAAACCAAACTTCTCAGCCTTGACCCTCAAGTGGAGAAACTTATCGGATGCACTCGCTGCCCTCGACTTTTGAAACAAAGGAAGGGTAAGACAATATAAATAACAATGACTCTCTCTGCACCCGCTGCTCATCATGTCCAAATAGCAACTGTTTCCAGGACAGGGGGGGAGGGGTCACCTGCTGCATGGCTCTGTGGGAGCCAGGCCCTTTTAGCTCTGAAGAGGAGGCTGAGCTTTAGCCTCTGTTGGCAGCTGCTCTGGACAGTTACTACAACAAATTATTATTCTATGAGTTTATAGCATTAATTCCTTCGTCTCTACAGCCCCGCTTGTTTATACAGCTCATGCTAACCCCCCAGCTTCCCTATATTATTCTACACAAGCTGTTTCGGCTGTCAGAAATGTAAAACGCTTCACTTCCTGTGTGACAGAGGATGATTTTGCTGGGAGAAACTTGCCAGACACCAGGTGCGTAGAACAGCATATGTAAAACCTTTCCTGAGTAGGCAATTGAATATCAGATGCTGTTCAGTGAAAAATAAACAAACACTGAACTTTGTGCTTGTATTTTTTTTAGAACATTGTTAATTCTCTTGGATGTTTGAGCTTTACTGTGCAGAATGATGCACTGCAAGTTAAAGCGAGGAGGCATTTATAAATGTGCCACGGATTGTTTTTATTCACCATTTAGCTTAATACAGATGAAATAATGTTAAACCAGGGTTTAACATTATTTTGCACTTATTTTGTGTTTTTTTTTAAGGTACTTGGCAGGTAGGTTTTGTGATAACCGCACATCATTACTGTTAAACTCAAAAAAGAAATGCAGGTCTGTGTTTTTAATTGATTTTATAGACCAAAACTGTAATAGCTGTGGTCAGAAGTTTATATGCACTCAATAGGAGTATGAATGCCGTGGTAATTTTGGGCATTTAATGATGATTGTACAGCATACATTTTTAATGACTTAAAAAAACAAAAAAAAAAACAAGAACTGGATAACAAGTTTGGATTTATTTTGGATTTCCACTAATCCACACAGGGTCAAAAGTATACACGCAGGCTCAAGTATATACATACACTCACTTAAATCTGGCGATGAAGGTTTTACAGTATCTTTTAACTTGACAGGGCTGAGGCCTAAATTCTCATCAGTGATCATTATTGACTACACCTGGTAGTTTCTCTTTGCCAGCATAAAAAAAGATTTGTTTGACAGCACTCACTGGATTGACCGATACTCAGAACAATGGAAATTAGTGAAGATCTAAGGACGACTGTAGATTCACACAAGTTGGGAAGATCTCTTGGAGCCATTTCTAAACAACTGCAGATTGCAAGATCATCAGTTCAAACAAGGTACAAGTTATTCGATGTGTCACCACCTTGCCAAGGTCTAGAAAAAGACCCAAACTGTCACCCTCAAATAAGTTCAGGAACAACCCAGGAACCACCAAGGCTCAAGCCTGCCATGAACTGGAAACTGCTGGAAAACCAGCGTCGCTGTCCAGAGTGAAGCCAGTTTTACATCACCATGGACTGAGAGGGTGCTGACCAAGAAAGAAGCTCCTGCTCCAAAATCAATACCAATACCAGGTCCCCACATGGACAAGCCAAATGCCTTCTGGAGAAAAGTTTTATGATTAGACAAGACCAAGAGCTCTTTGGCCACAATGACAAGATGACAATGACAACTATATTTGGAGGAGTAAAGGTGAGGCTTTGAAACCTAAGAATGCTGTACCAACTATCAAGCATGGTGGTGGGAGCATCATGCTCTGGGGCTGTTTTGCTGCCAGTGGCACTGGTACATTGCATAAAGTGGATGGAATAATGAAGACCTCCAGCTTCTTCAACTTCACCTCAAATCAAGAGCTGGGTGTTCCAACAGAACAATGATTCCAAACTCGCATCAAAACTGGTTTGAGGATGGATAAAGCAGGCTGACATCAAGCCTCTGGAGTGGATTTCCCAAAACCCTGAACTCAACCCTATTGAAAATTTGTGGACTATGCTTAAAAGTTGGGTCTAGAGAGATAATAATCTAATCATCTAAAATGCCTAAATTTTTAAAAAAGCACAATGTTTCTTTATATGTTCCAAGTATGACACTGGAAGACACTTTTGAAGGTAGAAAGCTTCTCAGAGCTCACCTAAAATTGGAGTTTAAGGCAAAGACTTGTGGACAAGATTCAAGGCAATCCTGGTTCAGAGAACATTTACACAAGTGTGAAGTAAAAACCTGTAGAATATAAATTAAAAGGTGTTTAAACTTTGTGTTTTCAGTCATAGTGTGACTGTCAAACTCTTGGTAAATACAAGAAATGTTAGACTGTGTTCCAAAGCTCTGTTGTAGGCAAGAATGGGGATACGTTATTCTCCACACGTGTAGGAAAATTTATTTGCATGTGGTGAAATTTCCTTTTATCACCACAGTATAAATTAGGTCACCAGGATACATGAGACTGACATCTTTACAATTGCTTTGCATACACTGAACCAGTCTAACGAGTAGTTCCTGTAGTAAAAATTCTAGTTTGAAGTATCTTCTCTGCTGGAAAGAGAATGCAATGTCCTGGATATTACTGAGTTTTAGAGAGAAAAGATGGGGAAAAACTCACACACTGGCTGTGACTTAATTTGAGAGTGTATTTGTCTTTCTTTCTTTCTTTCTTTCTTTCTTTCTTTCTTTCTTTCTTTCTTTCTTTCTTTCTTTCTGTTTTAGTCTTGCTAGCCGAAGGCCTTATTCTGGAGTGCCTGATCACATCTCATCAATGGATGACTTTTGCCTTTAAGTGTAACGATTCCCATTAAAAACTATCTTTACAAATGGGTTTCCCCACATTACCCCATGACCCTGACCACACTTGAATCATGTGATGACTACTGAGTTAAACTCCATCCAGTGATAAAGAAGCTATGTCTGGTAATTGGACCTTGAGCTGGGGTGGCGCTTTCTTGCCACACTTTCAGTGAGATATTTGTTTGTCTGACTACCAGTAAAATTACACAAAAAGGAACAAGCTGAATTTTGTGAAACTTGCTGGAGATGTAGAAATTGAACAAAGAGGCAACCTTGTAAATTTTGTTGCAGATAACTTTTTTTTTAAAAAATGATGAAACGCGACATTGGCCTTGGTGTAGCACAGTCTCTAAGACTGTTACCTAAAATGATTGTTTCTCATCAAAAATACATTTTCAGTCAAGTATTACTATAGTTTGTGGCTCAGGTATTTTTTTTTACAAGGGCATTTCTGTGTGTTCTTGCCCAAGAATGCTCTCCCCCATGGGCCAACTCCCATCATCAGAAAACAAGCTTGGTTAATCCTGCCTATCTTGGCTCTTGACACTCACAAAAGAGATTCTTGATCTCAAGGATTTCATTTCCCGCTTAAATAACGGTGAAAATAATTATGCTAGATGTAGGACATTTGAGCTCAGTGAACTCACTGTCATGTTCAAGAAACCATATGAGCTGAGCTTTGTGCTAAAAGCAGCCATGAGAAGATAGGTACACTGTGGTCATAATGGGACGGACATGGTCAGCAGCAATACTCAGGTAAGCTATCAGGTTTAAATGATGCTCAGTTGGTGCTAAGGGGCCCAAAGTGTGCCAAGAAGAAATCCACTAAAGATGTATTACTCTAAAATTGCAAAATGGTGCGTACCTTGGCCCGAATGTTCTTCTAGTTTACCATGTGTGTGAATTGAGAAAACAAACCCAAACATTTACTGTAACTTCTTTACCGTTCCTCTTACTGAAATATCAAATTGTAATAAGCACTTTATTCTGCAACCTGCAGCCTCAATCGGTAACCACTTTTTTTAAAAAAAAAAAATCATGTACTCCGTTTAAAAAAAAAATCCTCCCGGGAGCACGTCAGAAGCCTCTGCCATCTCTGTTCTTGTGTTTTCTCTGCCTTTATCTGAGTCTCCTTGGGAAACTAATGATGTCCTTTCATGCTCTCCTCCTTGTTCACAGTCTGACAAAGTGGAAGCCTACAATGCAGGAAAGCTGATGAGTATGCAAATGACTGGAGACAGAGAGAGACAAAGGGAGAGAAATGAAAGCAGAGAGGCAGTAGTGGAGAGTGATATGTGTCATTTGGTGATGTCATGCATCCAAGCGTCCAGGGTGACAGCGGCGGTGGTAACAGCCTGAGTCAGAGGATGACATCAACGCTACAAGCTGTCAGACAGGTTGTGAAAGGGCTTAGTCTCACGCTCCCATTGTCCCTTGGTTAATGCTGTTATTCAGGCTGCCACCGGCCTTACCATTTGTTAATCTGACCTAAACACACTTAAACACAGGACAAAGACACACAAACAGCAAATTTAAAGGCCAGCAAAGAGAAAGGCCAGCGGTGAAATGTCAGCCTATAACACACCATCAGAGCTTTTTGAACACAAAAGGCGCACACAGTTTTGAGTGAGGTCAGGCAATGAAAATTTACTAGCAGACAGATTCGCTGGAGTTTACAAAGCTTGAATTGATTGCCTTACTGTGAACAGGCATAAAGGCAGCATTTTTAGTTTATTTTTTCTTACCATTGAACACAGTGAAAGACCAAAACCAACATTAAACCGGCCCTTTAGACCATGTCTTATTTATATCTCTGTGTCACAGACCCCCAAAAACACATAAATCAGCAACACTGTTAGAGTGAGTTACTTATTCCTTCATTATGACGGACACGGGCACTGCAGTTTATCTGCAACCTACACACGGCATACAGTCTTTGCGCTCTGAGAATTTATTTAACTAGAAAATTGAGCATTCGCTCCCATTTGAGGAGCATTGTCAGTCCAGCGAACAGCTTTTAAAATTAATTTTCAGAAGGAACAAACGGACGTGGGGCTGTGCGCCACAATCAGGATGCGTTAACAGATGGACAAACCTCGTTTGTTTTGTTCTATTCTTGGGATTAACTGACAAGAAATATACAAAACATCACCAAAGAGATCCATTAAGATAAAAGCACATGGGGAATAATAACAAAAAATAGATTTGACACACTAAACTTCATGTTGAGGATTCAAAATAAGAAATATATTTCATTCTGTGTTGTAATTATATTTTAAAGGGGTCCTATTATGCTAATTATTTTCTGTCCAATATCTGCTATTACAAAAGTGGATGATCATGTAGAACAACAAAAGCTCTACAAACTGCTGTAAACACTCAGTTTCAGACAGTTTTTTTGCACTTGGCTCTGGATGATGTCAATAAGAGTGGATATCCTTAAGATAATCATCTCGAGTACTGCTTTAGCTGCGAGTGCAGAATCACATAGGCCATCGTTTGATGTTCTTCAACATAAAAGCAAAGATCTCCTAGACCCCAAATTCTCTGGGCCCCCAGTTTTCATTATTTCAACTTCCTTTTTAGAGTGTTTGTTGCTGTTCTTGTATTACCTTACTTTTTTTTCCCTGCTGGTGGTGAGCATATATAAAAAGCCAGGAGATACAAGTTAGTAGGTTTCATTCCCTGAAGACCAGGAATGTCTGGGCTCATCATGCATATCCTTGTGAGGATCACCTTTCAGCTAACAGGCCGAGAGCTGGTCATTTCCATTCCTGCATTCGTGTTAAATATTGTGAAAAGGGGCGCTGCCCTGCTGATCATGTCACTGCAACCACAATCTGCACAGCAATGACCGTGGGTGGAGACATGCTATTGTGATACCACTTCCTTTCTGTCGCTTGTTAGTAAGCTAAAAGTACACATAATCTATAAGGGGAAAGTAGTTCACTGGTATTAACAGACAGGCAGTTAGCAATCTTTTTATCTAGAAAGTGATTCATATGTATCCACCACAAAGATGGTCAAGAATGCGGGGAGCGAGCTACATCACTTTTAATATGCAGTTAACCATGTTACTGGGCCCAGCCGTCTGCCAGGGCTGGCAGCATTGCAACATCTTTGAACCAGCAACTGCTGTTCTACATTAATAAAATAATATGTTTCTAGTTGGGCAGCAATGTTTAAATGTCTAGCTGCACACATCCCTAGACTGGATTTTGAATCCTCAGTGTTAACACTTTCTGCACCATCATGTTGGGTTTTTGGAGCCAGACGAGGGCTAATCTCAGGCTATTGATTATTAACTCGCTTTTGAAGGCAGCCTCAAGAGGCCATTAGAGGAACTGCAGTTTTGGGCACTTTGCATTCATTTTTCACACCCTGGGGTTTTCTGCCTTATCTCAGCTGACTTACTGCAAACAATATCAGCAGCGTTTTTGGCGTCATTTCTGTTGAAGAGGAGGATGTGGTGATTGTGTTGTCCGTCCACGTATAAATTATGGTTGAAATGAGAACGCTCTGAACAGCTTTAACATGTATTTCCACAGTTTTGTTGGGGTTTTTTTCCCCACTAATGCGTTTAATAACTCGTCACCCTTTATGCAATAAATATCTAAATGACAAATTTTAACTGATGTCACTGTTGCATAATCTGGAAAAATTTAGCCACATGTTCTCCATTAGCAGCCATCCAGATGCCGGGGGGTGGGGTGGGGGGTGGGGGGGGGGCGGAAGTGCTGTTTGCGAGAAGGATGAGTAAACGAGGAAATGCAGAGAGAGAGACAGACAGGCCACGCTCTCCAGCTCCCACATTCATTCGAAACGCACCAGGCTTTGTTGTATTTTCCAACCACACAAAGACCCTCTATGCAGTCTGGGTACACTGACAAACAAGGCTTCTTTGGGTCAGGTTGAGCTTGTTGTTTGTTCATTGCTCATTGTATTTACACAGAATTATAGATGAGTGGGGTCAACATGAGTCAGCGGGCGCATTTACACTTCCATGAGTCAGTGTGGTGTACGCAGCTAACAGCTTGGTTTCAGGAAAATTACTTCAAAGAATCATTCAGCCTACCTGGTTTTGCACCTGTAGAGTTTCAGGGGAATGTACTGAGTGGGAAGCATGCCTCAGTTGCAAGCTGCAGCCTTGATAAGAGCGTGTTTGGCTGTGTCGCTGGATGATATCACCAACATGACATCACTGCTGAAGTAGTATAAATATCCATTATGTTTTCTTCATACTTGGAGGGGGGGGGGGGGCAGAATGGGTGGTAAAAATCTAAGATTACATGTTTACTGAAATCCAGAGTCATGATCCTTCTCAGTTTAGCCACAACACTCATCAGAAGGACAAGAAAAGGGCATAAATTAAAAGATTATGTCATGTGAAGACTCACAAAAAGATCCGCACATGTGGAATACGTTTTATTTGATCTTCCAGATGCTTTACTCGCATTTTCAGATTCTTCCATCTGGGTCCTTTCAAATAAAAATATTTGAAGGTAAACTTTGAAACAACAGTTAAAAATATAAATATAATATAAATATTATCCTTTTAATATGTGTGCTTCTCCCACTGTGATGGGTCCATATGCTGCTGTCAGAATGCTGTATTATAAGGCAAGGTTTTGTCTCCACATTGTGAGTAGTACTATCTGGAGAATTCAGAGAAACCACAGTTCCATGAAGGCATCTGTGGATCTGGAGAGACCTTATAGTTTGTCACGGTGTATATGTCAGACGTTTACATTTTTAGGCACGACAGCAGCACGGCTTATGGTCCACGCTGAAACCTAATTTTCCCCAAGTACTTACAGCAACACTAAAACTCCCAGCAGTCCCATCATCCACTGCTGGGCTTTTTTTTTTTATTTACCGCAAATCCTGGCACGCTGCCACTTTTAAATAAAATGCAAAACATCTGCATGTTAGCATTGTGTTTGTGTTCGATGCATTAGCATTTACGTCAAAGCTTCGCTGGGCCACACAGAGTTGATAGCGTAGCAGAAACTGACAACTGAGTTTGATCGCAAACCCATCGGAACAGCAATATCTCTTAACATTTACACATGAGATATTAAACATAAGCTGTCAGACATACTGCTTGCTGTCAGAACAGGCCCTATGATCCCATTCAAGTCTGGCAATTCTTGTTCAAACTCCATCCATCCATCCGTCCTCTACCACTTATCCAGGTCCAGGTCATTGGGGGGATTAGTCTAAACAGAGACACCCATCAGACTTCCCTCTCCCCTGCTACCTCCTCCAGCTCTTCTGGAGGCATCCCAGGCATTCCCAGGACACCTGAGAGATGTCATCTTTCTAGCAGGTACAGTATGCCCCGGGGCCTCCTCCCGGTAAGACATGTCTGGAACACCTTATCTAGGAAGCACCCAGAAGGCAACTTAGTCAAATGTCTGAACTACCTAAACTGGCTCCTTAGAGACTCTACTCTGAGTCTCTCCTGAATGACCGAGCTTCTCGCCTTATCACTAAGAGCGAGCCCAGACACCCACAGAGGAAGCCCATTTGTCCCGCTTGTATATGTGATCTCGTCTGTGGGAATGTAGATTGAGCAGTAAAACTGATAATTTAATCTAAACTTATTATCAGCATTAAAGCCTTCTTTCTTACACGCCATAGCAAACCAGAGAAAGAAGGGTAAACCAAGGACCCACGCTGACATGTTTCATTGCGTTATGATGGCAGATTGTTTGAATTTGTAAAAACGGAGGCATTTTTCTGAAAACAAGCTGTTTGTCATCGGTTTTGCAGCTGGACGGTGCATTAAATTTGAAGGTTTTCAGAATGTACCTTTATTCTTTTAAAAGAAAGGGCATCATTTGAAGGTCTTTTTCAAAAATAGGTCATCATGTAATAGCTTTTCTGGTTCAGCCCACTTGCGATCAAATTGGGTTGTATATGGCTCATAAACTAACACTGGTTTGACACCCTGGTTTAGAGTTATGGTATTTATGGTCGATTCATGGTGGTGCGTTATAATATTCCCTTCCTTCTAGATGCAATAAAGATATATTGTCACAGCTGTCTTCCATGTCTTAATAATTGATGCCCGCCTGGAATTCAGTTGTGCTCTCTTCTTCACCTTTCTGATCACTCAGGCAG
>JAVDPK010000509.1:59292-92938 GCA_034780415.1 Cichlasoma orientale | reverse complement strand
ATGCCTATGAATTTTCTCCCTGTATTTTTTTCTGTTCAAATATTGGATTTCCTTTAGGTATATTTATATATAAAAAACAACTACATAGATTCCCACTTAGTAGCAGGATACAGAACGGTGTACATGATTTCCAAAGCCGGTAATAAAATGTAGACAGTATTTAACCTCTTTAGGTGCTGCAAGTGCATTAATTTGTCAAAGAACCACACTGATTCTTTTTGCAAGGCAACATCAGCCTCATCAGTTACATCACATATATTGCTGCTAAACACACATATGCAAAAGTAACTTATGCGCAGAGTAAGTTGAAAGTCCTGGTATAATGGTCATTCAGTGCCAAGAGATAAGTTACAAGCATTTGGTTATTGCTTTTTCTTATACCTTTTTTTTTTTTTTTTGGAGGGGGGAGGGCTGTCTTTTCATGGCATCAGTTTGCAGAGGGCTCCATGGGCATGCACAGCACACCTATGGGAAGCGAATAGTCAAATATGCATGATAAGAAAGCCCTGGTTTTCAATCAGGGGTAGACTCTGCACATGATAAGTCTCTTATATGGCTGCTTCAGATTTTTCCCCGACAGTCACCTGAAGCAGCCACATCCAACCGTGCATCCTGTGAAAAGCAATCCCGAGCCTACACCCAGCCGGATCTGATGTGCTGACGTGTCGGCTCCTGCTGCCCAGTGCTCATGCTCCAGCAGCAGCAGCAGCGGCGGCGGAGTCAGTCCAGTCAACAGAAACTGCCAGCATGGCAGCAAAGCACCTTTACCGACAGGGCTTTTTATTACTTTTATTTAACTTTATGTCAGCCGCAGCCCTGGAGAGAAGGTTCTCCGACTTCAAGAGATGCGCCGATGGGGAGTGCAGCAGTAAGTCCACCGGCTTTGCAACTATTATCTCAGGGGGGGCTTCGGGGATGCGTCTTCGCCCCATCCCGATACTACAGCCATAAGCTGCCTTTATCTCTTGACCTGTTGCCGGTCGATATTTGCGACCTTGATCTCCTCTTGCAGCTGTTCTGATGCTGTTTACCTGTGCGATGCTCAGTGAGAACAGGGGCGAGCTGACATTAACATTAATCAATAGCTGGGTCGGATTACTGGTTCAGACGCAGCCCGTGTTGGCCGGGTGCCCGTCAGTTTCGGCCTCGCTCCTGGATAGTGGAAGCTAATGTTAGCAGCTAATTAACCACCGGCCGGCTTGCTCTGCAAATGTTCCGACGAAAGGTGATAGGTGACGTGAAATCCACAGTGTCTGTAGTGCTGAACCACATTAGCTTTACTGTTCATTGTCATTTTAACTTATGGGCAAGGGTTGCATTGCCGCAAATTTAACGTGCTACTTTAACGCTTCTAGCTAGCAAAGTTTACAGTTTTGCCCTTTCCCCTTACTGTTAACCTTTATTTTCAGTGCAAGAGTTAAAGGACACTCAGCAGTTTTACTTACGATACAGAGTATTCATTAAAAAAGTGTTAACCATAACCCAAAAGTCTTCTGTAGGTGATAAGAAGGCATTTTATTGTTGACTTATCATCAGGGGCAGCTAATTTTGACTCATAAAACAGTAAAGATCACACACTGTAACCCATAAAACTAAAGTCAGAGCTGAAACTCAGCCAGTTACACAGGCACAATTCTTTAATTAGAAAGGAATTTGAGTGAAAAACAAAATCTAAGACAGTGGCTGTAGCTCATACTTCAACCATAGTTAAAGCTGCAGCAGTTTGGGGCTCATTTTCTGCTGCATGTGTTGTTAAAGTGGCAGTATACCTGTATACCTGTCTATTATTTAGCTTTACAATCAGTTAAGTATGTTGTAGTAAATATATATAATGTCCAATGAGATGTGTGGAATAAAATGCCTAACAACATAACAGCAAAAATAACTTACAGATAAGTAAAAGAATTACTGACGCCTCAATATATCTGCTTTATGTTATCATCAGCCTTGTTGACTTGGCTCACACATTCAGCAGTGATTATCAGTTATTGTTTATGATAAAGATGTCATTGTTTCTCTGACACAAAAGCGGTAGCAAATGACAACAAAACCAAAATTATTAGTTTCAGCTCAATGTCAAACTCTTAGTATAAACATCAACTTCGGCCCAGTATTTAAGCCATCCATCCAGTTTCTTCTGCTTATGCAATTCAGGGTCGTATTTGGGGTGAGGCGTAATGCAGCTGGGTGAGAGGAGGGATATCATCTTATCAGAGGGCTAAAGCAGAGAGACAGACAACCATTCATACTTATGGCCAATTTAGAATGACCAAGTGGTTTACATGTTTGCTTGGCAAGGGAAAGGTCGCTGGTTCAATTCTAGCTGGAGACACAAATCCCCTTTGGGGTTGTATCAGGAAGGGCATCCAGCGTAAAGATCTGCCACATTAAACATGCAGAGCTACCCACTGTGGCAACCCCTTGTGACAAGCGAAGAGCCAAAAGTAGCTTTTAATTAACCTGGATGTTAAAAGCATGCACGTCTCCACACAGTAGCCCTAGCCGGCCGGTCGAACCCAGGACCTTCATGGTGTGAGGTGACTGTGCAATCCACTGTGCTTCTGAGAGCAAACTAAACAAATCGTTGGGCACGTCGTCTATGAATGAATGTATCTCAGAAAAAAATGCTTGAATTAAGCCCAAAAAGAACAAAACTTTTAATAAAATCATTCTTATGCTTTATGTTGTGTTTTTTTCAGTGCTTCTGTGTCGGGGAAAAGCTGTGAACGATTTCTCGGGACCTGATTGTCGGTTCCTGTCTTTCAAGAAATCTGAAACTATCTATGTATACTACAAACTGTCCGGAAGGAGGCTTGACTTGTGGGCCGGAAGCGTAAGTATGCTGTAGTTCATATATATTCAGCTCTAGATTTAATTTGTGTAGCTAACATCCTGAACATGTTGTCTTGTCAATAGGTTGGAAGTCAGTTTGGCTATTTCCCAAAGGACCTTCTTGCAGTAAACCACATTTATACTGATAAAGAACATGAAGTTCCAGCAGAGGTATGGAAATATATATAAAAACAACGCAAACATGACTACCAAAGATCTTTTAGTAATTTTATTTATTTTTTTAATCTCTTCTCAGGAAACAGATTTTGTCTGTTTTGACACTGGATTTGACAAGTTTGACACTTATGATGTAGATTTGCTCCTCGGCTTGTCAACAGAGATTGATAGCGAAAATAAATCATCTGACCAAATCCAAGCAGCAGAGGGAATACAGGAAGAAATGGGAAAAGAAGAAGCTGAGAGTGAAAAACAAACTGATCATCATGATAACTCAGAGGAGCTTCACAAAGGCCCCGATGATCAAAGTGCCTCTTCACCTGAACTTGATAAGTCAGCTGAACCACCTTTAACGAATGTAATGGAGTCACCTGACGCTACAGAAAGAGCAGCCGAAGCTGAAGAGGTTAAACAAAAACATGCACCGGAGTCTGTCCCTGAAAACCTGTCAGAAAGGAGCGAAACCCAAGATACACCCACAAAATCTGAAGTGGACTCTGTGCCCAAAGATGACTTTGTTTCGGAAAGCGAACCAGTCTCGTCTTCTGAAGGAGTTCAGATCCCCAAATTGAAAACCACCATCGGTTCCACCTTTGATGCCGTCATCACCAATGAAGAAATCACCAAGAAAGTTACTCCATATGTAGACGAGGAGGATGGTGTAGATGTGGAAAACCATCCAGAACCTGCCACTGATGTTAAAGAGGAAACTCCACTGCTGTCGTTTTCAAAAGAATCCGTGAGCACTCCGGTGTCTGACTCTCTTAAACAGCTTGAAAGCCCACCAGTGACACCCGAGGATAAACAAAAGACACCAGAGGAGAAGGACATGGGGTCATCACTTGGAGATACTATAGTTTCAGCTGTCACTGAAGTAGACATGACAGGACAAGAAATGACTTCAGAAGAAGAGGAAGATGAGCGAGTGATAATCCCTAAGTTAGAAACTACCCTCGGGACAACTTTTGATGCTGTCATCACCGATGAAGAAATCACCAAGAATGTTACTCCATATGTAGACGAGGAGGATGGTGTAGATGTGGAAAACCATCCAGAACCTGCCACTGATGTTAAAGAGGAAACTCCACTGCTGTCGTTTTCAAAAGAATCCGTGAGCACTCCGGCGTCTGACTCTCTTAAACAGCCTGAAAGCCCACCAGTGACACCCGAGGATCAACAAAAGACACCAGAGGAGAAGGACATGGGGAAGTCACTTGGAGATACTGTATTTTCAGCTGTCACTGGAGTAGACATGACAGGACAAGAAGTGACTTCAGAGGAAGAGAAAGATGAGGATGATAATGAGCGAGTGCAAATCCCTAAGTTAGAAACTACCCTCGGGACAACTTTCGATGCTGTCGTCACCGATGAAGAAATCACCAAGAAAGTTAGCCCATACGCAGAGGAGGACCATGAAGATGTGGAAGATCATCCCGAAGATAATACTGATATTAAAGAGGAAACTCCACTGCTGCCTTTTTCAGAAGAATCTGTCACCACTACAGTGTCTGACTCTCTTAATCCTGAGAGTCCACCAGCAATACCCGAGGCTAAACCAACGACAGCAGAGGAGAAGAACGTGTGGACATCACTTGGGGATGCTGTGTTTTCAGCTGTCACTGGAGTAGACATGGCAGCACAAGAAGTGAATTCAGAGGAAGAGGAAGAAGATTATGATGATGATGAAGAAGAGGAGGAGGAGGAGGAGGCTCAAGAAGAGGAGGATCAACAAGAAGAGGCTGCAGAAACCCATGATGAATCACCCTCAGTAGAATCCCCAAAGGACCTAGAGAACACAGAACCAGTTCTTCAGGATCCTCCTAATTTGACTTCTGATCATTCTGATGTGAAAGAAAGTGCCAGTGACTCAGAGAAACATTTGTTTGATGATAGTGAGAATGATGGAGTAGTGAGTGGGCATAATGAAGCTCAGGATGAAACCAGAAAAACAGCAGACGATCCAATACAGCATCAAACGGAGGAGACTATAATATCCACGGAGCCAGTGTCCCGAGATAATAATTTAGACAGCCGTGATGCTGAACTAACACACATAAAACCCACATATGAAGCCACTGAGGACAAAGATGAGCAGGGGCTGCCCGAGGATTCAGAGGTCACTGAGGATACAGCAGCTGTACCGGACAGTATTGTTGCAGTAGAGCAGGATTTAGACGATGCATTGGAGGAAAAGGTACATGTGACAGAAAGTGAAAAACACCTCGACCTTTCTACTGAAGAGAAGAAATCCTCTGATTCCGACCTCAAAGATGATGAAAATGTAGTAAATGGCAGCCCGCCTGGTCAGATATCTGACCATTTAATCACAGATTTAGGAAGTAATAACAGTCAAGCAGAATTAGCTGCTGAGGAGCCAGAGATTCACGGGGAACTACATACAGGGGAGATGATGGGAGAAGATGAGACTCGAGATGTGGAGGAAGAGAGCGATGAAGAAGAATTACTCGAAGATGAAAATGCGGTTTTGTTCTCGCAGTCAGACAAACCCTTGCCTGAAACAAGTTCACCCAGCGTGTCCCCTCCAGAGCCAGAATACAGCGAAGGCATAATGAGACTGACTCTGCTGAGGGATCACTTCACAGAGGAGAAGCTGCACCAGGCCCAGAAGCTTCTGGGTCTGAAAAATCTTTTCAAACTGGAGGCCATGTTCGCTGATCTGGACACAGAGTTTCAGGCTACCCGTCAGTCACACACAGGCAGTACGCAGGACATTGAAAATGCGCTCGAGGGCATCCTGGAAATCTCAGAGAACACTATCTTGGATGAGATAGAGAAGATGCTTGATAGCCGTAACACTAAACACGACTACGATCAGCATACGGACACGAGCAATTTGGACGAGGAAACTGAAATACTGGATGACTTTCAGGAGCTGGCTTTCAGCCTACGACAAAAATATTCAACAGCCAGTGACAGCACGCTCTTAACACCAAAAATACCATCAGACACTGACAAAGGTGGGTTTGATTTCAGTTATTTGAAGTATCTTGAGCACGTAAAGGCTCATACACGATCGGGTTCTCTGCGGTTGCTTATTTTGCTTTCAACATTGACGGTAGAGCCTTCACACATATGCTCATTGCATCAGTTTGCATTCAAGGTGAATGCAGAATTTGATACCGTAGCGCAGCAGATATCCAGCGTCTTGTTTCCAGATAAATCCAGATAGTGTCTTCATCAAGTTAAAAGGAAGTTTGGTTCACACCCAACAGTAGTGGATCCACGATGATAGAATTTCCCGCCTTTCCTACCTTCCTGCCAGCAATTCATTATGGTCACAAAGGTCTTTTAAAATGAAGTGTTCATTGGTTTCAATTATAGAAAATTGCAGTGTTTTTAACACTTTACCTGCATACAACATCTGCAGAAATAATCACAAGTGCATTAATGTCAAATACAATAAAGTATACAGACAGCCTAAACTCAGGCATAAAGTAAAATAGTCTAGTATACGAATGTTTTCTTACATTAGTAGGAAGCAAAAAAAAAGAGTTCTGACAGTGTTGTATGTCCTGCATGAGATAAATTTGTTTATGTTTGTGTGTGTCTGCGTGTTTAAGTGTGCTAGTGAATGAGTCAGTCTGTGCATCTTTAAGCTTTTAAAGGAGCATTAAGAAAAGCGAGATTATCAACATTCTCAGAACTGGGGTTTTCCCTGTGCTTTGATGCAACGTTTCCTGCTGCAGAAAACCGATATTCTGATGGTGTAAAATGAATGTTAATCCATCCTCTTCTGCTTATCCGGGGCCGGGTCGTGGGGGCAGCAGCCTAAGCAAAGAAACCCAGAACTCCCCCTTCCCAGCCGCCTCTCCAGCTTATCCGGGAGGACACTGAGACATTCCAGGCCAGCCGCGAGATATAATCTCTCCAACAGGTCTACCCGGAATACCTCACCCAGGACACACCCAGGGTTAATTAATGTTAATAATAATTTAGTGTCCAACCTAACAGCCCCAGGTCAGTGGCTCAGAGTTTTACTGGCTCCATGGATATTTTTACTGGCCTACAGGGTGAAAAAAGCTTTTATTTTTTAAATATTAATGTTTTATTTATATTTTTCTAAATCTAAATCCACAAAATAATGTTTCCTTGAAATAAATATGGTCTAGTACATCCCATGCTCCCCTTTAGACTCACCCCTGCTTGCTGCAGGTATCACCGTGACAGAAAACAGGACGGCTGCTGACAGTCTCAGCAAGCTGCCTCATTTAAACGTTGCATCAGACTAAGTTAACAGTTCATCTGCATATTTTATTTTATCTTCTGTAGCTTTATTGTCGTTTTTTCACTGTGTAAAACAAACAGCGGTGGATGGGAGCAGCTAAAGAGTGTGCTTTTCTCCATATTAGCACATGTTGAACAGGTGGTTTGATGAAGGACTCTCCAGCTTTTTCCCAGTAAAGGTTTGAATGGTGATTACAGGAACAAGCACAGCTGTTTTGGACTCTAGAAAAACGACTCCGGCTCCATGTTAAACTGTGACAGCACCGTCTTCACCATCCTCTACTTTGTAAAAGGCCAGAAAATAGCAAAAAGGCTCGACTTCAGTCACCAAACTGTAGTGGTTTCTGTTTCACTGAATATACCAATTTCTTTATAGTTTCAGCATTAAGCAGAGGGCGACTGTAGTGGATTTTCTGGGCTATTTTAGTGATGTCCTTCTATTTAGAGAAGTCTGATAACAGATTAGTCAAAGTTAAACTTTCAGGAGACTGGTAACCTGACTGTCCAGTGATAGCGCTGGGTGTTTTGGCTCTTCAGTGGGCCACAAGGACAGCCTAGCTGCTGGCTGATACCGAAGAGACATACCACGTTTCGTTATCTGGAGAGTTGACATAGGAGCGGGCCTATGAAACTCCGTAAGAGATTAGAACGTAGCTCTAACATGTGTTCACCCTTTCTCATAATGTTAAAAAAAATGCATTTCATACTATTCATGTGCATCTCTTCATTATTATTTATAATTATTTCTCCACAAAGCCAAAACTGGTTTCTTCATAATCAACTTGATCCCACTGCAGTCTTATTGTTTTTGGCTGACATCACACCAGCACTGCAGCTGGATCATGCAATATGTTAAAGAGGATACTCCACTACTCTTCATCAGAAGAATCCATGAACACTCCAGATTTAAAGTTGTTAATCTTAAAAGTTAAGCATGTGGTTTTTTTTTTCTTCCCATGTTTGCATCGTAGATGAGCTTGAATTAAATGTTAAAGAAGATGCACCACACATTGTTGAATTTGACAAAGTCCCCGAGGCCGAGAGCGATGACAACTCGGCAGTAACGGCTCCTGAAGAAAAGCCAGCTGAGGCTGAAGAGGAGCAGCTGGTTTTGGACGAGGCGCCGAGTAGACCGGATGTTAGCGTGGAGGAAGATGGTGGACACTTTAATATAAACAAAGACAATCCGCAGAGCTTCAGCACATCTGATGAGATACAGACGGTGCCTCAAGCCACACTGGAAAATGCCTTTGACGTGGGTCCTGGTGTTGAGGTTGAGAATTCACCCTCAGGTTGGTAATCTAAAGAACACAACTGATTTTTTTTTTTTTTAATTTCATTGATAATTTGTACCTGTTTAATTAAATGTTCTCAGCATGCATCAAGAGCTGCTCAGCTGGTCTTTCTTTAGAGCAGTGGTTCCGAAATGGTGAGACTGTCTTCTGTAAATAGGAATACAGGCGTCCGTTGAAATTTTGCATTGAACCTTGGTGTGCCGTGGTAGCAAAAAGTTTAAAAAACACTGCTTCAGAGCACCATAAATGCTTGATTCCTAATTTTTATAAAAAAATTTAAAAAAAACTAATTTTTGTGCCATAATCAGAAAACGTAAATGTATTTTGGACTTTGGCTACAGTACAATAGATTCAAGTGTTAATTCTTTGCAAATCAGTCATATTAAGCTGCTATTTGGTTCTGCCTGTGTATTGATATTTTAACTATATACCGTAATAGAAGAGCTTTACATAATCCATCAATAACACACAGGCTGACTAACTGGTAAATTTTGTTTGATAAGGGTCTATGGACTCAATGGAACCAGTGTCCGAAATGCACGAAGAAGAAATGGGGTTATTCTCAACAGGATCTGTTTACACGGGCTGCATCCTTGCAATGATGACGAATAAAACTGCAGAGTGGACCACTGTGGTAAGTGCACTTTGCTGTATACACCACAGCCGGCATACACTAGATTCACCAATCTAATTGTTTTTGTTACCAGCATTTTGCATGTTACTTGCATTTATGAAATATTTCAGTTTATAAAATCAATAACAGCAACATCCAAATAAATCTGAATGTGCAATCAGGCTTGATGACTTGGCAAAAAAAAAAAGAAGCTGGAAAGTAATGTCAGGTTGTCATATCTCTTTGTCATATGCATGGTAGTAGCACAAGCATGCAGATTTTGAAGTAAACTAAATGAACAAAACTGACTTGTTATTATTAAACCACAACATTAATTCAGTATTATCCCCTCTGTCTGCATGTGCTTCGTATCTGTTGCTGTTTTAAGTGGCTCACAGGAAAATGAACAAACAAAAGTTCCCTTGAGGGCTTCTTTGAAGGAAATAGGGAAGATAAAAGTTTCTGTATGCATTGTAAGATATTACAGGACTTCTTTACTTTTGTGACTTTTTTTTTCAATTTTTTTTCATTTTCATGTTGCAAATAAAGTCACCATATATAATTTCTTGCCCGTCTAGAGTAAATCCAAAAAGTGTATATTTATATTAAAAATATACGTAAAACACATCTAAAGCTAAAGGAACATTTGTTTATGAACATTTTTCTTCACTGACAGGGACATTATTCGCTAATATAACAAACATATCAAAGTGCAGACGTGTCCTGTCACTTTCTGCTTCATGCTACTTGGTGAAGCGGCTCTAATGTGGCATAACTGAAGATTCTGCAGGAATCAAATTGTGACTCTGTAGTAAGATAGTGTGGCTAAATATTTGTACTTTTCTTCAAAGATTTCAATTCATTCATAAACACTGAATTGTGCATATGTATACAGCCAAATACAGACTGTGCTATTCTATGGCATGGTACTTGATGGGCTAGGAAAGAAGTAAAAAATATTATAAATACTGGTGGTACCACTTATTTTTTCTGGTATGTAATTCAAGCAAAACTAAATAAAGCACAAGTATTGAGTTACTAAATCAATTTTGGCAGCAATAAGACTCACAGTAAAAATAATCACCAAGTATATGCAGTTTAATAAAAACTGGAAATAGGTCATAAAACTGAGCAAAATCACACATATTTCACTATTTATAGCTTTAAAATGTCTATAAATGGGGTACACTTACTGATCACTGTTATACAAATTTTGGACAACAAGAACACAGTTTATAATGCTCCGGGTCGGATGCAATGACATCACTATCTGTCACATAGTCTGATCTCTGCTGATTGGCTGGGAGAAATTCATGTGGTTCTACAACCTTTTGATGTCCATTTAAGTTAGCAAATGTAGTTTCTCACCGAATAAAGGCTTAAGACTGTAAATACAGAAACACATTATTGTTATTTATCATGTAATATATGATGACAGATGTTCAAAATTTTCTGTTTTGTTTGAATGTATAGTGGTTTTGAAATACTACTTGTAAATGAACTGCACACAGTCCAGAGAAGTATGAGACTAGCCTCTGATATCCCTCTGAGACAGATGTCATGTTAGTAGGCTGACCAGATCCCAGCAAACTAAATGTGGGGAAAGGGGTTTGTTTGTGAGGGACTCTGTGGGACGCATTGCTAATGCTGAGACGGATTTTGACATATTCAACTTAAAACATAAATACATGCATACTCTACATATAATAGGCATACATTGAATAGTGGTTCATAAATTCAAAAGATCTTTGGTTCAAGACTGGGAGGAGACGCAAATCCAGCCTCAGGGGTCACAAGCCAATGGGAAGGGCATCTGGTGTAAAATCTGTGACAAATCAGCATGCGGTTCTCTTCACTGTGGTGACCCCTTGGGAAATAAGGGAGCAGCTGAAAGTACCCTTAGCAGGGAAACATTCAGGGTTCAGCCCATCAGTTTTTAAACCACGTTTCCTTGTGAGCCTAGTGTCACTATTTTGTGTGAGACTGCACAGCATTTTGTCCCCCAATCCCATATTTTGAGACAGTGTTCCACATTTTGATTGGCTCTAGTTTACAAAAGTGGACACGTGTCAGAACAAAACAGCTCAAAATGATCTTGGATGCATCTCTACTATAACCCAAAGATGATTAGCAGACCAAACAGCAACTGAAATGACAGCGGTTGCAACTATTATTGCATTTGAAGAGTGTACAGAAACTATGCCATAGAACCTGGTACAGTTTTCTGTACACTCTTATAGAAGACTTTCCTTTTATGCATATCAGAAAAAGACGGGAAGCCTGGCTGGATGTGGAGGAGTTGATGATGCTCAGATTTTCATTGGGAGTGACCAAAATGGACAGGATTAGAAAGGAGTATATCAGAAGGACAGCTCAGGTTGAGTGCTTTGGAGACAAAGTTAGAGCGGCAAGACATCACTACCCCACATACAAGCAACATCTTTGCCTCACATAGAGTTTATTGGGATGTGGTCACTGTATGTGAGACCCACATGTGAGTACTTTTGTAGAGCCAGTCAAAATGTGGGACATTGTTGCAATAGGTGGGACAGAGGATTAAAATTGAGTATGTGGGCATGGGGGGCGGGGGGGCATCTGGTCATCCTATATGTCAGAGTATTGTCTTGTTGCTCTGAAAAGCACGGGGGACTCACTGTGTGAGAACTCAAATTTCCAGTTTCTCCTGAACGTCCCCCGGCCCTCCCCCTGCTTTGTTGACTGTCGCGGTCAGGCTGAAGTTCAACACAGCCGGTGCTGAGCTGGCTGCTGGAGCTAACGGCCTTATTTTGGCATGTACAGACAGATTAGCAGAACACCGCACTATAAACTCTATGCTGTTAAGTTAGTGTAGCCTTTTTTGTCGCTACAGTCGTTATCCATAATTTGAATCCCCTCCTTAGCTAACGTGATAACGCCTGTGAATGGATTCGACGGGTCATCTGTAATTCCCGTTAGCAAGCTGTTGTTACGAACGCTTGTCTCGACTATTTTTTACGGAGTTTAACGGAGTATTTTTTTACTTGCGTACGCGGGAGACTTTAACACTCCCGGATACCGAGCGTTAGCCTGACGGTACAGTTACTTTGTGGATAGCTAACGTGCTAGGCAGCTAGCTGATACCTGTCAAACTAGCATATAGCTAGTTCCGTTACTGTTTGGCAATGGAGAGTGAGACATTATCCCGACCTGTCATTGGAGCGGAACACCTATATGCCATTTTTGTAAAGGAACTCCAACATGTAAGTTTTGTTTTTTTTAAACAAAGCATGACAGACACCAATGTGAAGTATTATTTACGCTTTTGTGGCCCGTGGGGTTAACCATGACGTGTTAATTAGCAGATGGCTGATGGATAATGACTTGGACGTTTCTTACTCTTGAATTTACTCACCATGCTTGCCTATAGCATTAGTAGCATTTGGCCTGGTCTCGTATATGTTGACTGTTTCCGGTGTCCTGTGCCTTCTTCATAGCTATCCAACTGTACTTACAGTCCTGCCTTTGTTAAATGGTGTATTGGAGTTGAAATGGACTAAAATGAAGACAGGCTTTTAATATTTACCATCAGTATTAATGCAGCTATAATCCCTGGATTTTATTAGAGCCATGGTGTGTGTGTGTGTGTGTGTGTGTGAGAGAGAGAGAGAGAGAGGGAGAGAGAGAGAGGGAGGGAGCAAGAGAGAGTGAGTTAGGGCCTGTCAACTCATGGGGAGTTCAAAGGTTTCTTTGTGATTGGACTAATATGCTGTTTGGTATGACTGGGCATAAATGAAGCCAGTTTAGCTGTAAAGTGAACCACGCCTGGCTTGTAAAGGTAAAACGCAGTGCTTCATAATCAGTCAAGTACTATATGAAATACTTAATACATCAAAAAGTATGTTTAGAACAACTTGTATTATTTTATGGTAACACTTAGGCAGCAAAACTATTTTAGTGACTAAAATGACAGTGTGGAAACATCTCTGTCATATCTACACAGTTTACTTTATTCATCACATACACTAACTGGTCACTTTATTAGGTACACATTGCAAATACTAGGTTGGGCACACAGATTTTGGTCCATATTGACATAGTTGCTTCCATGTGAATCCCATTCAAGCCCATCCCAAAGGTGCTCTATTGGATTGAGGTCTGGTGACAGTGGAAGTCATTTTCTTTCAGTGAACTCATTGAAATGGGTAGGAAACTAGTTTGAAAAGGTTTGAGCTTTGTGACATGGTGCATAATCCTTGCTTGAAGTAGCCAAAAGAAGATGGGTACACTGTAGTTATAAAAGGATGGACATGTCAGCAACAGTACTCTAATAGGCAGTGGTATTTAAATGATTCTCAGTTGGTACTAAGGGGCCCAAAGTGGGCCAAGAAAATATCGCCCACATCGTTACACCACCACCCTGAACCACTGATACGAGACAGGATGGCTCCATGTGTTCTTTGCGCCATTTTCTGACCCTACCATCTGAATGTCACAGAAGACTCATGACACCAGTGTGAATTGTAGCTTCAGTTTTCTGTTACTAGCTGGCAGTAGTGGCACGCAGTGTGGTCTACTGCTGTTGTAGCCCATCCGCTTCAATGTTTGACGTGTTGTGTGCTCTTCTTGTTACACTCCACTTGTTAGAGCCTTCATTGTAATGAATGGTTATTTGAGTTACTGTTGCCTTCTTATCAGCTCAGAGCTGTCTGGGTGAAAAATTCCTTACTGATGCCAGAGATCAAAGGAGAATAGCCAGAGAACTGTCGTTCACTGGCTATTTTTCTCTTTTTCGGACCATTCTCTGTGAACCCCAAATATGGATGTGTGGGAAAATACCAGTAGATCAGTAGTTTCTGGCACCAACAACCATCCCACATTCTAGGTCACTTGAATCACCTTTTTTCCCCCATTCTGATGCTCTGTTTAAACTTCAGCAGGTTTTCTCGACTATGTCTACATGCCTAAATGCATTGAGTTGCTGCCATGTGATTGGATAATTAGATAGTTGCATTAAAGAGGAACGGCCAGTGAGTGTGTTGCCACACAACCATTATTTTTGTCTCACCACCAGGGGACCAGTTCCTGTAAAACTTTAATTGACTGGCAAATTCATAGTAGGAAAGATAGTTACAATTAAAAATATCACAACAGTACATCCACTCAACTCCATCACTTAAAGATCCAATAACCATTCTTGGCATTGACGTAAACAAGGTAACGAATCACTCTTTGCTGAAGTGTCAGATTTTGGTAAATGAATGCACAGTATCTTAGTCATAGGTAAATTTAATTTGAAGCTTAATCAGAGCTTCTGCAGTTTTTTATTGTATATTTTTGTCCTTGGGCTTTTTTATAATCTTGTTGCCTTATTTCACACACAGCTGCTTGCGTTATGTTTAAACTAGGGCTGCTCATTTAAAGCACAAATCAAAAACACAATAATTTTGATAATTATTGAATGCTCTTATTTAACATAACTTTTGAAACACTGCATTTATGGAACATTTAATAATACCATTACTATGTAGTTTGTATGTTAGTTTGTATTTGCTAAATTGGTTTTACTTTCTTTAGAGCAATATTTAGATGATGATTATTGAACAAGATTACTCACAGATTTGGGAAAAATTGTGGAAATTTGTCTTTAATTAAGTGGCTTTCTTTGAGCTAAATAAATCATTGTGAACTGATGTATTCGTGCCGCAGCCTGGCAGGGACTGAGCTCAGGCTTTTATGAGGCAAAAGTAAGGGAATGTGACATCCTGACAACCAAAATTATTCCAATACAGAGAGCGACACAATTGTTTTATCTTAGTTTGTAATTGAACTGAAAATTTGATTAATTGCTCAGCCCTTCCTTTCTTGTTGGTGAAAATCTCTTTTCATCATCTTTGCTAGAGTTGAAGAAAATCTACCACAGCCTGTCTGGGAGTGTGCCTGGATTTTTAGAGATGAGGAAAAGTGCAGTGGTGTTCTAGCACAAGATGAATTGAGAGCACCGCTGTGACAATTGTTTTATCTCAATAGTCTTGTTTTCATCACTGCTGGAAGCTGCATTTGTAATTGAAATGGAGTTAATTTAATTACATAGCGTTAGTTTAACCATCTGTTTCCAGTTTAATTTCATTCTTCGGAATGAACGCTGTGGTTGTGTTTTTGTGTCTTCAGATCATTTCATTGCTGCCTGAAGAGTGGAAGCCAGGAGAAACTTTGTTGGGCTGTCCTTGGCAAGCTGTTGTCATCACTGCTTTGGTTGGAGTCGTGAGCTTCACCCTCTTCTTCTGGAGGACTGTGTTGGCAGTAAGTGTTGATATATTGCGGCTCTGTTTATTTGGCAACAAAAAACGCTAATAGTATTTATATGAGCTTTGATTAAATAAGGCTTTGGATCCCCCTGGCCTAAACTCCCAACGGATTGAGTTACACATAATAATATTTTCCGTGTTTAGGACATTGCTGGATGATATTATACACTGTCTGACAATAAAGCTAATTATATATTGCAATATCAAATTGATGACTACTTTTTGGGATTTTTGTTTAGGTAAAGAAGAGAGAATACCTCGGTAAGTTTTTACTTATTTTTTGCACAACATGACGAAATGCAGATGTGTAGATCCTCACTGATTGTGTGCTTTGGGTTGTGGGGAAAGTGGATGAAAAAAAGCTCACAGAGCAAATTCAGGCTCACAAAAAGGAAAAAGATGAAGCTCTCGCCAAAATGGCTAAACTCCAAAAACAGGTAAGCCACAAAAAGAAAAATGTAATCAAATGTCTCTGAGCTTCTCCAGAAGAACATCTGATTAATGTTTTCTTCTTTTTTTTAAAGGCTGAACAACTGAAACAAAATCAAAAACAGTCAACGGAAACAGTTAGCTGTGCAATGAAAAGGATGCAAGAGTTGGAGGTAAGCAGTAAGAGTCTTTACTGTTATGTAACTGTTGAATCTTTGTTGCCATTCAGTTATTTGTTCAAGGGCTGTCAGTAAATTATTTTCCTGCTGTTTGCAGAGTAAAGTTTTGGAGGCAGAAACATTGAATAAACAGATGTGCGAGGAAAAGGACAAATATGCACAGCTACTGGAGGAAGAGCGGGCAAACACTTCCCAAAATGAAACCAGGGTAACTGTTTAATTGGCTTTTTTCATTGTTGTTATTTGTATTCTCTTCTCTGATTCATGCTGCTATTTTTATTTTTTTTAACAGATTGAGAAATTAGAGAAGTTAAATGAGAAGCTACTGCTCAACAGGAAAAAGATTCAGGAAGCGCTCTCTAAGGTATGAATCCTTTTATATTGCAAACTTTGACCTATTACTGTAACCTTTTAGTTTTATTTTATAAACACTTTTTTCTGTAATCCATAGACTACTGTTCTCCTCGATGAGGCCAAGATTCGTGAAGATGCCCGAAACGTTCAACACAAATGTCGAGAGAAAGAGTTTGCTGCATTAAAGGAAGAGAACAAAACAGTAAGGCAATATGTAGACTTAAGTGAAGCCTGTATGAATTGATGCATATTTCTGACTTATATCATTGTCAGTCAGAATATTTAATCAGATTTAATTGATCCTTTTTACCTCGTCTCTTCTAACAGCTTAAAGTCACAATTAAAGGCTGGGAGGAAAAACACACGGAGCTCAACGAGAAGATTAAAGTCTATCAAAAGTCCCAGAAAGAGCTGGAGGACTCTGTAGTGCTCAAAGATCACAATGTGGAGGTAATTTCCCCCTCTACCTACTCTCATAACTCTTCTTCTCCTTTTTTTTGACCTGTAATAAATTACTATCTCACTCTCACACAAAAATGTCTACTTCAGGTGTTGTCTGAACTTCTGTCTGACCTGGAAGCTTGTGATTTACAAAAAAGTGACACCAAAGGTTTAGCCAATGGTGAAGTAGCACCTGGTAAGTGTAACCCTTTGGGAAATAAACAGTACATGTTTGTAGCTTATCAAAAATACTAATCAGTATCATAAATGTGTAGTCCACAGTGCAAAGTGAAATGCGATGAGCTGTTCTGTAAACTGCTGTTTAATAATGCAGTGCTTTGATGGTCTTTCAGTGTCTTTTATGGACAAGAAGACAGCCATAAAGAACAGAATCAAACAGATGATGGATATTTCTAGGGTAACAAATCAACAGATGTTTTCCAGTTTATTATAGTTATACCAGATATTAAGATTGTTACATGATTGTTTGCTTTTTAAATGTTATTTTAATTTATACCCCCGCCCCCCACACACACAGGTTCAGACCACTCTTACTGTCGTTGAAGAAGAGCGGGATCGCTTCATGACAAAACTACTGAATGAAGAAAAGTCTAGGAAGTCACTGGAAGGCATGTTTTAATCAATTTTATTCAGAAACTGTATAATTCATTTGAGCATGCGTCACTAAAGTTCTTTTGGTCTATTTTTGAAACAGAGCAACACCAGGAGCTTGAACATGCAATCTCAACCCTGAAAAGCGAGAAGAGCCATGTGGAAAACCAGTTCAAGATCCTCCAGCAGAAAAATGAAATCATGGTCGAAATGTATCAGCAGAAGGAAAACGCTCTGCAGCAGTAAGTGAAGCCTGCAGCCGTCATTCAGCAGTGTGCAAAATGTTGTTACTTCCTGTCCTTACGCTACGATGATGATGATTATTAAGTGAAACCTCTCATAAGTCGATGTGTGTGAGGACTTGGGGGGGGTTACTGTTGTTTGAAGCAGTGTGTTTCTGTGCCCACGCAGGAGATTAACGAAAGAGGAGCTAGAGCGACGCAGCAAAGAGAGTCTGCTCTCTGAGGTTGGAGGGAAAGCTCTTGAAGCTGAAGAGCAGGTTAAAATCTTAAGGCAGCGCATTAATGAAATGGAGGAGCAGATGAAGAAGACTGAGGAGGTCTACAAAGAACAGGTAGACTTTTTTTTTTTTTTTAACCTTAATATTTTCAGATGAGCCAATGCAACAGAAACATTCCTCTAACCTGAATCTTGGCTGAATGTGTTTTTCTTTCTTTAGATCAAAGAACAGGAAAACAAAACTCACTCAAACTGGGTATGTTTATGCAGAATCTATTTACATATGCTATAAATAGTTATTCAGGCTGTGTAAGATTAATAATGAGCCAAAGCACGAGACTGATGCTCTGCACTGTCCCCAGGTGAACGCTCGTAATGCAGAGCGAGCTCTAAATCAAGAGAAGCTCGAAGCATCGAAGCTTCGTGAAAAGTGAGTTTTGGCGGCGTTGTTAAAGCTTCCTTCTTTTTATACACCTGTTCCGAAATATCAGAATGTTAGTTTGATGCATGTAATAAGGTGGATTGTAGGCAGAAAGTTGTGAAAATCAAAATATTTAGTGGTAACAGCACCTGAGATGTGAAGATTTTAGCTGCTTAATGTGACTTTAAACATCATGTCTTTTGAGATTTTTGACTGTTGTTTGGACAAACTGTGAAGTGACTTGATGACATCACTTCTTGCTCTTACATTTTTATCAGATTATTAAAATTACTGTTAGTTGTGGCCCAGCTTAGCTGCATGTGAACAGTTTATCTCTGTTCACAGATTGGCTGTACTTACCTCTCAGCTCAATGAGCGCCGCGCTCCTCTCTTCAGGCCAAACTCTGGTCAGCCTGCAGGCCCTCGCCAAGGTAAGCAGACACAACTTGACCCAACATTTTATTCTCATCCTGAAGAACTACAGAAGTCGGTGCTGTTTTTCATGAAAGAGAGGACTCCAGTTTTGTCACATTTGTTGTGGTTGTATATTTGTCTTGTTAATTTGCTTGATTTTCTTGGAGAGCCTGCAATGAGGACCTCTTCGTTGCACGCATTTGTAGTGTTTTGTCAGCTGCAGGTTTTTGTGTGTGTGTGTGTGGGGGGGGGGGGGGGTTGGTGGGGTTTTTTTTTCCCTTTTGGTAAATTGACGGTTCAATCATAACAGGTGACTCATACGGGCCCTCTCCCGTGAGTGGGGGTGCACCATCCCCACCTATAATGATTGAGGGTCCCAGGCGTCCTCCTTCTGCCCCAATTGCACGAAGAATTGACCCGTATGGTGAGTCCGAATGGATTGCTTCACCCACTTCCTTTTTACCCAAGTGGAACATCACTTTTCCATTACAACCACATCCCCTAAAATCTCTCTTCTCTTTCCCTTCTGACTTTATTTTTCTTTTCAGCTCTCTCACCTTCAATTTTCCTTTTGTTTCTTCCTAGTGTGTATTGCATCACTTTTTCTTCTTTGTCCCACACCCCCCTTCAGTTGGACCATTTGGTTCTTGTGGAAGATTCTTGTTTCTGTTGAAATGTGCTTTATCTTTTGTGTCATTAAAAACCCTGAAAATGGATGAGCAGCAGCCTTGCAGAAGCAGATTAGCTGAATTTGTATGTGTTCATTTTTATGAATAAGTTTTTTTTTTCTGCTAATTTTAAGTTTTAAGTTACAAAGAGAATTTAATTTAAATGTGAGTTTGTTGTGTACCTCTGACTTCTTTCCTACAGTGTTGTCTCTTTGTTTCATCTTGCTGTGTTTTCCCTGGAAAGCTGCTCCATGGAGTCCTGAGAGTTCTGACCATTCATAGTCTTGTATTCTTCTACTCTCAGGTCCTCGACCTCCATCAGATCCTCATGGTCGTTACTCTGAAAAACACATCTCTGGGATGGGTATGTCCTCAGTTGTCTGTTTATTTCAAAGAGTTCATGTTTGCCTGTAAACTTTTAAGTAATACAATGCTGATTCCCCTGTTTCAGACCTGATGGGCCCACGTAGTTCATCTCCAGCCAACTTGGATGCATCTGTAAGTCCTTTTTTAATCACATCAAACCCATTTTATGTGATGCCATCTCTCCTTCATTGTGTAGACTTAGAGCTCCTGCCTACATTTCCACTGTGTTTGTCCTACTCTGAAACAGACACAAGCAATAGATCCACAGATAAAAACAGAGACTCAGGCTGAGGTCTCCACAGAGAGTCCAGAGGCAGTGAGTACAGATGCTGTCAATCCAGGTGTTGGTGTGACGGTGTGTGCAGTCATGGGAAAGGATTAAAGGCTTTTGCTTCTCCTGGGCTGACTAAACCTTTTTTTAGGCTCGGTGTGTTTTTCATCTCACAGCACTGATAGAAGCTGCAATTGTTGGAAATATTGGGATTTTGATAAATTGCAAAGTATGTGTCAGATATCAGGATGTTATGGAAATGGCTTTTTTTTTCTCCATCCAAATAATCATGGTTTGTGGTTACTGGTCATGTGATTAAACCCTGGCTAAATGCACTGTGTGGTTTCGGGATCACTTCACTGCATGACAAAGTGTTAACCTATCTGTACTCGCGTGAAAATTGTCACTTCTCATTTTCATATCCATTTTCTTTTTACAGGGCCTGGGATCCTTCATAGCATCACCAATCAGGGATTCTCCTGGACACATGGTCCATGGACTTCCACCTGGTCCTGGACCCCACGATCCAGTGCTCCCTCCTGGACCCCCTGGTCGTCTGCCACCACCCATACCCTACAGACAGCCACGATCTGGTCCTTACCACCTCCCACCGGGTCCCCCTCCTCTTCAAGGTCCTCCCCTACCGGCTAATGGACACCCAGGTATGCCACTGCCTGGACAAATGGGAGGAGAGTTTGGACCCGCCAATGGACTTCCAATTCCCCCAAGGCCAGGTCCCGGCCTAGTTATTGATCCTCGGGGTCCACCCCCACCACACTTCCGTCCCCCTCCGCCTCATCACTTTGGACCCATGTCTCCTCCACAGGGTATGTTCAGCGTTTTATTTTCAACACTTCATATTTTTATGCCCCATATAAACCTGATCTGGATCTCTTTATGTTTAAACATTCTCATTTTTTTGGCTGGTGAGTTTTAGCCTTTTGGAAAAAGTTCATATAAAGTTGTTAGTGTTGAGTGTTAAGTGCTTAAGTTGTAGGCAAAATAAAGATTTTAATAAAACACAAACACTGGCACATACTTGGAGTAGTTGAACTGCCAGTTAAAATGCAGCAGTTTATCCCTCCAAAGACTGGCAGACAGAAATGGCTGCTTGTTAGCTGTGTCTTCAGTCTTCTTCAGTTTAGGTTCCAGTTCAGCATGTAGAAGCAGAGCTGAGGCCAGCGAGTGAATCACAGCTGAGTTTAATCAGGCTGAATAGCTCGAAGTGTAAAGAGTGCTGCGGCAAAGCCCAGAGAGAGAAACTGTACATTAGTCACTACCTGCAATGCTTCAAGTGCGATGTTTATAAATTTTGATGAAGAACAGATAAATAAACAAAAAAAGGGCAATTATATGGTAAATGAGTATTAAATACATGTGTATTAAACTGAGCAAGGAAGCGGTTTTATATAGTTCATCTTATCAGCTCTTCATTTATAACTAGTACATGGTTGCATTCCTGCTTTTGTCGTTTTTGGCAGATTTAGATTCTGTTTGTAGCAGGAGAGGGACTCCATGCACAGTGTATGTGCATCTCATATTTATTTTTTAATAATACCATCTATAAGTTTCTCCTCTGCAGATATTTTTGGTCAAATACTCTGGAGTAGATGTGCTGGAGTAGTTTTCCTCCTGGCTAACATGAAATAGGAAGGGCCAGGGCTATCTAGTTAGCAGCAGCTGAACTTTCAGAATAAGAGGGAGGGGATTGTCCACTAGTAAATGAAATGCAGATGTTGGTGTGGTGCTGATTTAAAACAAAAAAGTGCTGAAATGAGTTGCCAGATATACTCGGGTGGCCGTTCATATACTTGGGCAAGTAAAGTCTGTGTAGGAAGGCACTGATGCAGGAGGCGAAGGCTTTTGTTTAGATCGCAGGGCTGGTTATTTCCTGAAAGCAGTACGAACCACTGCAAATGCACTGAAAAAATATTTCTCACTCTCTGTATGTGATTCATTTTATCCAACTACTGAGTACTTGGGAAGTCTTTGGTCCTTTTCTCTCTCCTCATGACATCATTTCCCTCTGATCGTCCTGTTTAGGTGTCCGCGGCCCCATGGGACCACGTCCACCCGTCCCTTTTGACATGCGCTTCCCAGGACCACGTGACCTGCCTCTAGGTGCCCCATCCCATCCTGGTGATGCTTATGGCCAGCCTGCACCTGATGCCCTCCAGAACTCAGTAGGCACTCACAGCGTCCCCAGACAGGACCTGCATGTGAAGCAGGAGGCCCCTCAGGACTCAGCCAGGCCAGCGATGGTCAAGCCTTAAAAATGCTACCAGCTACGGCAGAGGACTCGAGCACCCCATTACCTAAACCTATCACAAAAACAGCCCAGATCCAGTCCAAACAAAGATCCTGATTATTTTTCATATTTCTGTTCATATGAAGATGTTTTCTTACAGCTAGGCCCGTAGATTAAAGAATGATCAATTGTGTCTGAAATGTGAGCTGAAAGGGTTGCCACTTTTCTAAACAGCCTCTTGTGCAATAACACTTCATTTAATGCCAGATTTTCATTTGTGTTGATCTTTAAGGAAACTATATAGCTATAATTTTTAAAGGGGCAGATTTTTTTAATGTCATTTCCTGTGGAAATTATTTTTTAAATGGAGAAACAGGAGAGAGGTTTAGCTTCTAGCATTTCAGGAATACCATGATTTTTTTTCCCAAAGCTCTTGCTTTAATACGAACTTCAAAGCAAACATGTAATTTGATGGCCAGATGTATAACTTATTTTACTATGTTGGTAGAACTTTTATTAATAAAGAATATAAAAGCTGTCTGTGGTATGTTAATACTGGGGATGTTTTTGCACGCTCCATGAGCTTTGCATCATGTGATGAGGAATATATGCGAGGTAGTAAGACATACATCTGTGCTGTTGCAGAAACATGTTGGTCTGAAAGCTGCTGTTCCATATTTACTGTCTGCTGCTCAGTGATTGTACTGTTGGTGGGACGGGGACAGGAAAGCTCCTCAGATAATCAGATTTCCTGACCTGGAAACTTATTTCACCAACACGTTCATGTGCTTGTAAGTCAGAACGTGAAAACAACATGGACGTTACAAAGACAATGTGGTGTTTTATTACTCAGTGTTTAAGCATTGTGTTGAAAGCTGTTTCTGGTATTTAATTGCCTGAGTTTTTGTCTGGATTACAGCTAACAAGTGACTTTTGTAACTAATCCAGGTCCCGCCATGTGGAGGGAAACTGTTACAACATAATGCCATATTTCAAATTAAATATGAGGAAAAAATGATTTGAAATACATGGATTTGCACCATTAATCAAAAATGTCTTTCAGTTAACCAAATATTTAGTTTGACCTGCCGTGTGTCTGAGTATGACGTGAATAACTTGGCCGCTTGTGTACCAAAAGTTTCTCAGACTTTCCAAGTTTTTTTTTTGGCTTGAGTGGGAGTTCATGTGAATTTTCACAGTGGTTTTCCACTTACTCGACTACCAAGCAGAGTGTCTTCACTCATGATGAGTGAGTGAAGACACTCTGCTTCTGTCACAGAAGACATTTTAATCTGTGCTTCATTTCTGATTCAGTGCCAGCCTTGGAACATTTCTCCCTTTGTGCTTTTTGAGGATTGAATCTTATGTAATACAAACTGGGGTCGTTTTGTGGGCTGCATCTGGGAATCAGTGGTTAAATTCCTTGCAGTAGCCGCCCCATAGCCATTGATGTCAGTGGTACTAACTTTGTGATGCCAGCTTTTTGGTGGAAATACTTGGATCAGGTTCTTGATAGGGTACCAGCACCACGTCAGTGCCCGAGTACTTTTCTAGTGTTACTGATCACATTCTTTACACTACAAGCCACATTTAGCCAAACATTCAGGAAGCTGAAGTACCCAGAGGTAACCTGCACGGGAAGGCCCTGATCAACCAAGAGACTTGAACCAGGAACCTGCTCACTTCCTTTTTTATCCAAAATCTGATTTATTTATTTATTTAAATTACAGTACCTTTAGTGTAATTAAAGAAGAGCATGCTCTTTTTTACCTTCATACTATGAGTATTTTATGAGTTACAGTTTCTTGAAAGACATGAAATTTTGCATTCAAATTGCAAATCCTTGCAATTTGAGCACATACACAAAATCGCTATGGGCATGAATGTCACGATAATTTCCAGCTTTTAATTTCTTTTTCCAGGGTGGAATGATTGTGCAGCTTACACCTTTAAGGCTTAAAAAACAAGAATTGAATGCACAAGTTTGAATTTATTTAGGATTTTCTCTAATCCATACAGGGTAAAAAGTATATATATATATATATATATATATACAGCCTTAAATATATACACATACTAATATTTGCACCTCAACCAGACACTTCTGGTAGCCATCAATAAGCTTCTGGTATAATTCTGACTGGATATTTGACCTCTCTTCTTGGCAGAATTGGTAGAGTTCATTTAAATTAGTTGGTTTCCTGGCACGGACCCAGCTTTTAAGTATAGTCCATAAATTTTCAATAGGGTTGAGGTCGTGGGTTTCGGAAGGCCAAAGCTTCAAGTTATCTAATTTACTTGACTGTGGCCCCCAAGGCCACACCTGGCCCGTTGGTCTTTTTAATTCGGCCCGCCGAAGATTGGTACAGAATTGCCCAAATCAAATCATAATTATGACTGATGTCGAGGATTCTTAGAATTGCTACAACAAACACGGCACTTCGATGCACTGGCAAAAACAACACAGTTCTCACTAAAAGTAAATTTAAGTATTAACACTGTAATGCCTTTTTTATGTTTGATATGCATGCATCTGGTGCTGGCCCGGCCCATCTGTCAAATTTCAAAAAAAGTCAATGTGGCCCCAGAGCCAAAACATTTGCCCACCCCTGCTCTACGCTGAAAGACTGGAGATCTACTCACTGACATAGACGGTTGCACCATCTCATCATCCCCAGAAGTTTGTGACCTGGGTGTCGTTCTGGACAGCCAGGCTCATAACAAATCTGTCACCGAAGCAGCTTTTTTCCAGCTAATGAACATTGCTCGACTTTGGACATCACTCACTGGTTCTAGCGGAGACCCTCATCCATGCCTTTGTCATCACCCAGCTGGGTTACTGCAATCAGGTCCTGTTTGGGATCTCCAGTAAAGCCCAGTATGTCCAGAACATAGCTGCTAGGCTTCTAACACACACCAAGCTCTGGCAACAGATCACACACACCACTTACAAGATCCTCCTCACTCATAAAGCTCTTAATGTCCCGGCCCCTCATTACACATGTGACCTCCTTCATCCATACACACAGTCTCAGATCCTCAGCTACGGGTCTCCATACCTTTGAGAACAGAGCCTTCAGTGTGGCAGCCCCACCCTCTGGAACTCTCTTCCATCTGAGTTCTGCAACGCCCCATCACTGGACAACCTACAGCTTTTTTGTAAATCATTTGCTATACAAATCTAAGTTATTAAAGCTTAATGTCAGCCTGCTTTATCCATTCCAAAACCAGTTTCGATGTGTGTTTGGGGTCCTGTTGGAACACTCGATTATGTCTAAGTTTCAACCATCTAGCTGTTGATTTGATGCTACCACCACCATGCTTGAGAGTTGGTAGTGTTCTTAGGTTTGAAAGCCTCACCGTTACTCCTACAAACATGCATCTTGTCATTGTGGCCAAATAGCTCAATCTTGGTCTTGTCTGACCATAAATTTTTTCTCCAGAAGGCATTTGGCCCGTCCATGTGGGCAGCACAAATTTCACAAGTTTGAAGGCGTCGGCTTTGGAGCAGGAGCTTCTTTCTTAGTCAGCACTCTCAGTCCACGGCGATGTGAAACTGGCTTCACTGAGGACAGCGACGCTGGTGTTCCAGCAGTTCCCAGTTCATGGCAGGCTTGAGCCACCACTGTAGGAAAGACATGGATCAGTAATAAGCCAGTAGATAAACTGAAGCATCTCAGCAACTGGATTTCCCCCCTCTAAAGTTTAGTCAAGTCAGTAAAAAGGCACACGCCATCTAATACCATAAGAAGTCACAAGCTGAATCAGCAACGGAGCTCCGGAAGAAACGATCCAACACGCTGCCTCGTTTGTAGCTTATTAGAAATTAAACACGCTGTAAATGTTTGATACAATTTCCTTCAGTCTGTCAAAACTAAAAACACTCCGCAGCTCTCAGTCCTGCCACATCAGAGCACTTCATACATACACACAGTTACTGTATATTCATCAGTTAGTGTATTTTACAGTTAATTTACAGTCCAGATTTTCTTTTTTTGTGACATTACAAAAATAAAATCTAAAAATCAAAAATTACAGGATGTTTTAGTGAAGAACATCTGTAGAGTCAAAAGGGAAACAAATATGCAAGATGCAAAGAGTTAGAGTTTTTTTTTTTTTTTTTTTGGACTAAAAAGAAAAAAACAAGCACGTGAGAACAGTTCTGTCCTTTAACAGGCAATAAAGACGCATCCTCTGAACATAATCCCCTTCGCACAGCGCCGCCGTTTAATCTGCAAAACAACACTGGGTTAAAACCCGCTTTCTGGTCCTGGCAGCACGTGATCCATCACTGCATATCGGTTTGATAAGACACAAAAACTGGTGCTAAATATCTGGCTCATAAGGAGGCACGTCCACAGTATGCAAGTCATGCTGCATCCGTTTCACTCTGCGTCTCTAAAACCCTAATCCATACTGGCGCAACATCACTGACATGTGACCACTGTCAGATTTATGGAGGCTTTTTAATTTTTTTTAATCAGAAATGTGAACTTTTCTGACAAACCCAACCAATATTTTTAACATGCATCACTTTACATGTGTTACAACTTTACAGATGTTACTGTATATGTAACCTATGATGGCGCATTTAAAAGAATTAAAACGAAATGTGACCTCACTCTAAACCACTATGGAGTCTGCGGTGCAGCACATGACTGAGTTTAGTGATTAATCATGAGGAAAAATGTCTTTTTCAAAGGATATGCTGTGACTTCATATGGCACAATGCTTGCATGGATTGCACTCACTGGCCACTTCATTAGGTACACCTGCTCAATCGCTCATGAAGGCAATTATCCGATAAGTAAATCGCATGGCAGACGGGCTGGTCCGAGTACTTCACACACTGCTGATCTACTGGGATGTTCCTGCACAACCATCTTTGATCCCAAAGGTCAGAGGAGCCAGACTGCTACAAGCTGTCAGGAAGGCAACAGTAACTCTACTTGTTATAACCAAGGTATACAGAGAAGCAACTCTCAGCACGATGACGCACTATGTCACAAAGCTCAAAATCATCTCAGACTTGTTTCTTGAGCACGACAGTGAGTTCACCGTTTGGCCTCCACAGTTACCAGATCTCAATCCAGTAGAGCACCTTTGGGGTGTGGTGGGACGGGCGATTTGCATCACGGATGTGCAGCTGACAAATGTGCAGCTACTCTGTGATGCAATTATGTCAGTATGGCTCAGAATCTCAGAGGAATGTTTCCAGCACCCTGTTGAACCGCTGCCATGAAGAATTAAAGGGCACATATCATGCTTTTAAATCCTTCCTTTTCATATGTAAATCATTCACTTGTGGTCTTTATAAAGTAGAACTGCAATGCTTTGGTCTGAATTCCTCATTATTGGAGCTCCACAGACCCCTCGTTTACACCTTGTCTGAGGTGCGTCTTAGATCAACTGGTTTTGGTGCGGTCTCTTTAAAAGGTGAATGAGACATTTCACGCCCCGTCCCCCTCCAGGTCGCAGAGCATTCCACTCCACCCCGTTCGGCCATTTTTGTAGTTTGATAGCAGCCAGCTACTAGCAGAGAAACAAGGAGGACTTTCCCCACTGAACTGGACTAAAAAAAATCGCTGCGAGAAAAAAAAAAAAAATGGAGGATTCACAAATTTGGTTAGGCGGAAGTCCGTGCCCTTGTTTAGCAGTTCCACAGCAAATACTGTGACGTAACAGATAAGAAAACATAACAGGGAACAGAGAAAACTGAACAGACTGAAAATTATGACCCAAAAAGAATATAAAGATATTTACGCAGCACCGGGAGAGAATACATTTAAATTTCCTGCACTCATAGACACTCAAAGTACACAAAAAAATTATTTAAGGGCTAAAAAAGTGGATTTTGCATGATAAGTCTCCTTCATACAACTCTGAAGCAAACGGGGATCCAACCCAGTACTACCAAGTTGTATCTAATAAAGTGCCCAGTGAGTGTATATTTAAAGAGATATAGTTTGACTTTTTTTTTCTCCCCAGGGCGGAGGGGGGGGGCAAACTTACAACATATTACTTAGTGATCTGGTGGTAGCTTCAGATTTTGTTTTACAGGGATAAAAGTTGCATCTGAATCTCTGCAAGAAAGCACAAAGGAATTCCCCAAAATGTCAGACTGCACTCTTAAATAAAATGAGATTCATCTTTAAATTAAAGCTGCTAAAAATCAGAACCTGTAAATGTTAAGGCTGGAAATAAAACAGTGAGACAGGGTCTGCGACAGGCAGTAAACAGATTCGTTGTCAGGTTAGTTCCTCTTTAAATTTCTGCTGTTAATTCACTAGTTTTAAGACAATTCGAGGAAACATCAGGAATCATCGTCATTGTTACCTGTTATACCTGTTTTTAAATGCATGACTATAACCTGTTCATAACAAAAAGAATTACAAAAGTTTATAATTTTAGTGCACCCCGGACTCCACAGACCGTCCTGGACTTGAATTAAAGAAAGCACTTTTTGTGGCTCAATGAAGCAGACGAGCTGTCGCCCTTTTGCCTTTAATTTATCCAATGTCTTCCTTGTTCTGCTGAATTTTACTTAAAAGTCTAAACTGAACTCTGAAGACTTCAGCTCGACTTAGGCACGTGCAGATGCTCGCGGCGTGTCCCCGTTTCCCAAAGATCGGTGAGCTAAGGAAGACTGAAGGTGAGGTGGTTTGAACATGCTACTGCTGGATTATTATGGAAATGTGGCATTTCCTGCACGTCACAACAAAATCAAAATCTTTCAAATCTGAGTGTGAGCCGATGCGACAGGAATCTGGCTCAGTTCACTTTACTTTCTTCAAATAGTCATGGAAAAAAACAACAACATAGCTTTGTTTTTAGTATTGCTAGATGTGATGAGGGGGAACGCCACGTTTTGCTGGATGCGGACGTGAGAGAGGCGGTTCAAAGGCTCGAGGCGTGGTCCGACTTAGCTGTCTTTGTGTAACGTCTGATGGAGATGGAGATAAAGTGGTTTCTTTGTGAGAAGCTGCAGTTTCTTCCTCTTAAAGTCTGTGGGCTTCTTGTACCTGAAAATAAACACAGGAGCAGCTTTTACTTCACAATCCAAAGAAGAACGGCATGAAGGGTTATCGCTGAAAACGCTCGTCGGGTGGTCGGGGTGGGGGGTGGGGGGGACTCACAGCTCAATTACGATCGGCCCGGGTTTGATCTCGTCCATCTCCATGAAGGCAAAACATTTTGTGCTGGTGAACCTCTTCTTGGGTTTGTAGTGCTTGAATTCAAAGAAGATAGCTGCTCCTGGAAAACGTTTAAATGTAACACAGATGTTAAGAGGAGAATATGAGAGAACGTGTTTGAACAAGAGTTCAAATAAAGCACAAGAAAAAAAAAAAGTTGCGTAAAGCAACATGCTATCTTGCATTTATATTGCTGGATCATGTAGGCTATATACTCATGCAATGTATTGAAAAAGGGAAACATCTTGAGGTAAAAATGCACGACTGTCATTGGCGAATGATGTAATTTGGTGCCATCAAACTTGAGAGAACTAGTAATTAATTGAGTGGGTCTACCTCCCTTTCAGAAGCCAAAACAAATTATTAATGTGCCTCTCACGGCCACAGTTTTTTTTAAATAAATACATTTAAAAAAAACAAAAAAAAAAAAACAAACAATAAATAACAATGGCATTGGAAGTAACTGATAAAGAAAAGCCAAAAAACTTTTTGACTTAGAGAGCATTTTTTCTTTTAGTGGTTGGTACAAGCTTCTATAAAGCCAAAACACTGCAGTTCCTCTAGCAGCCACTTGAGGCTGGCTACAAAAGTGAGCAAATCCCATAGACTCTTGTATTTAAAAAAAAAAAAAAAAGTGGATACCACTTGATAACAACTGTGATTGAGTTGGGCGGGGATTCCCCTCGGATACTGGAGTTTGGCTGACAGGTGTTCCTACACAGGCAACGGTAGTTTGCGAGGTTTCACCTGCGCTAACCGGACTGGACGTCCCGCCTGTGTTTGTGTTGTTGAAGCATTTTTAAATTGAATTATCTCACCATTAACATTGCTAACTGTGTGGTACGCCCTATCTGCTGCATTAGCACTCCATCCCCTCATCCAAAAACAATAACCTCTGGCTCCAAAAAAATAACAAGGGAGCAACTATAAAGATTCATAAGCAGGTCGCACGTCTTTTATGGTGCTTATGTTCCACCTATGAGAGAATACCGAAGTAATAATTAAATATAAGTTAATAATACAGTCCGGAGAATTCAAAGCTAGCCAGTGGTCCTCTGTCCTGGGGTCAACACAACTGACACAGACCTTATATGTGCTACATATGAGAAGGACAACAGACTGTCTTTCTCCCGACACCATCTGGAGTTTGTGTTTAATAAAAAAAAAAGAAGTTTTTTTTTCCACTGCAGGTTTATTTTCTAGTCATCTATTCCCACCTGCGGTGGCTCCGTGCCTTCTACTTGGAGAACCACTGAGCCAATCACACTAATTATTTGGCGTGCTGTGAACCTGGTGGGTGTCGGGAGACTACCTTTTGGTAATTTCTCCACGTGTCTCTGGATCTCCACGTCCACACTGAAGTGAATGTATGTGTCCTCCTTTCTGGTGGCCACGGGGGTATCCTGCACCGGGTTCACGTCGACGCCATTTAAATCTGCAGGCACGGGTAAAAAGGTGGAGAGGGTCATGTAAAGAGGGTGTGCCTAATCTGAAAGGTCTTGAACCACCTCGCGGCCAGCCTGCTGAAAAAACGCGCTGTGGGATCTTTACCTTTGACACTGATGGTCATGTAGGGATCAATGCACTGCCCGGCGTCCTTCAACCCAATTTTTTCAATCCTTATTGTAAGCAGGGTCATCCCGGGCTCTGAGGGTAACCGTGGCAACAAGGTACCTGTAAAAAGGACAAAGGTCAGAAGATTTTATGCTGCGGTTTTTAAAAGGTTTCATGTTGGAAAACCAGTTTTGCGCATTTCTAATCAATCATGTGAAGTCATGTTTTGGTCCCAACCACCCGCTCATGAATATCTGGCTTCGTTCATGAGCATGTTGGTAACTCTGTTTACGAGCAGACTGGCGTTGAGCAGTGAGTTTACAGTGGTGTAAATCTGTTTGGCTGAGTAAATATTGAGCAAAGCGGACGAGAGGAAATAAAATGAACCGAAAAAAATGAAAGCTGTCGCTGTAAACAGACAAGCTGCGGAAAGGCGCTAAACCAGAGGCATTAAAACAGGAGGAGACACAACACAAAGCATCCTCAAAAGAACAGCAACAAGCCAGTCAACAGTGGAAATGAGAAACATATGAGCCAATCGTGTTGTTGTTTTAAACTTAACTTTGGGGCAAAGTTTCCCAACTTTCACAACTTCTTTTTGTTTTGTTTTGTTTTTTAACTGGATTTGACTGGCAGTCCTGCACGTGTGTTTTAAGCCCCTGTGACCACTGAAATTAAAGTTATGGCTCATTTCAATCCGGGCTTCAAGTAACTGCTGGGATTTGAGCCAAGATGGCTGCTGCTCCTTTCACATTACTCATAGTCATTTGATCCATTGTAAATACAAAAAAAAGGGCCGCTCTAACCGTTCCTCCCTACTGTGGAAGTCCGTGTACTTGGTGTCAGTCCCCGTTTATAGAAGTTTGGTTGCAGCAGAAGTGGATGCAGCGTTTGTTGTGTTTCTTTTCTTTTCTGTTGACAAGGCCAAGGCCCATTACATTCTCGTTAATGATCATTATCGGCTACAGCTGGTAGCGTCTCTTTGCCAGCACCAAAATGTTTTGTTTGACAGCACTTGTTGGATTGACCAATACTCAGAACAATGGGAAAGTCCAGAGAACTTGGTGAAGACCTAAGAAAGAGAATTGTAGTTTCACACAAGTTGGGAAGCTCTCTTGGAGCCATTTCTAAACAACTGCAGATTCCAAGATCATGAGTGCATTTAAATGTCTGACCACAACTGTATATTATGAGCTTTTCAAACCTCACTTTGGAATGGTGATCGTACAAGGAGATGTAAGGTTATAACACATACTCCGAGGACAGAAATGACTTCAGAGCCAAATCATCAAATCTACCATCAAGTATTTTACTGTAATAAATGTGTAATAAATGAGCTCTGGAAAAAAAAAAAAAAAAAACATTGTTTGGCCAGAGCTGATGGAACCAGGCTACCTTGGTCAGTGGAAAATCGTTCTGTTGGTAAAAGAGTAAATCATTAACTTTACCCTCCAGTCACAAATATTCTAAAATAAACTCTGAATGAGGCAGGATTATTCACAGTCATGCAATAAAGGGCAGATTGAGACGCAGTTCATTCATGAAGTCGTACCTTGCAAAGCTGCAAATGAAGCAGGCAGGCAGGAATGAAGGCATGCACATCACCGAGAGAAAGGACAAAAACAAACACACACACACAGTCAAACGGTCCTCCAAAACACAACATGTCACAATGACAGGTGAACTCGAGCAGGTGATTCACAGGCGCGACATACCAGGAGCTCGTGGTGGAAAAGCTTCCGTTGAACCTGCTCCTGCGGCAGCATCCTCCTCCTCCTCCAGCTCGAGGTTCTCCTCTTCACCTGGAGCAAAGATTTTCCTGATGGCAAAAAAAAAAAAAAAAAAAAAAAAAGATCACCTGATTTAAAGAACCGATAAGACTTTACAGATCCCCGCGAGGAAAATAGTTAAAAGCTTGTGACCACCTTCACACACTGTAGCCAGTTTGTTCCTCGTCTTATTTTTAGAGACTTAAAAGGTAAAAGGTTCCAATCTCGTGTGGATCGCGTGACTGATGTTGATTTATTCATTATTCTTTTATTGTGTTACTTCAGAATAGCTGGAAATGCAGGAAAAGCAAATAACGTTGAGACACAATGACACGTGAACTCTGTGTATCCTGCTTGAGCGGGACATACAGTAAAACATGAGCAGTAATAATACCAGTGATAGATTTTTTTTTTTACCTTAACGGCACTGGCTGGACATCAAAGGGAAACTCTTTGTTGTAGGTGAGTACATTCTTAATTACTGTTGAAGAAAAAGGAGTAAAGTTGATTATATCGCTATTGAAACATGTTAGAATATCCAGTAAACTGTCCATCAGTGTTTTTCCTACATAGAGAAACTGTTTCCACCACTTATAAAGGATTTGGCCAGAGCCAAAGGAAAAAAAAAAAAATCACCAGATCAGCATTTTAAACCCATTTTCTTATTTGGGGTTTCATTTACTAAAACGTATTATATGTTTGTTTTCAAAATGCTCAGAAATGAGAGAAACATGTGTACATTTAACTCTTTTAAGAGTTTTTAATGACATTTTCTTAGCTACTGACTCAGGTGATTGTGTTGTTCTTGTTCTTTTAGATTTA
>JAVDPK010000509.1:24688-42027 GCA_034780415.1 Cichlasoma orientale | reverse complement strand
TTATTATTATTATTATTATTATTATTATTAGTAGTAGTAGTAGTAGTAGTAGTAGTAGTAGTAGTAGTAGTAGTAGTTGCTATTGTAGTAATACTATAGCATATCATTGTCTGTGTTGCCTTCACTGAAGCTCGGAAATTAGGATTCACATACATACACACACATACATATATGCTGACTCACAAATATGAAAATGACTTCCACTTTTTGTTATCCATGTGTTGAATTTTATCGTTTTGTGTTCCGTAAACACTGCAGTAAACACTAGAAATAACATACCTACCTCGAGGTACATCTCTCCTTCTGTCGGAAACGTTCAGATCAAAAGCTCGAATTGCCCCCGAGACTTCAAAGTAAACTCACTGCGTTCCGTTCCCATGGGAACAGGTGAACCCTAAACCCGAGCTGCAGGTACGTAACATTTAAACAACAAGCATTAGGCTTGTGAATTTAACTAAATGTTATAAAGCAAATTTTAAATAGCACAATGAAAACGTGTTTCTACTGTTATAGTCGATAGCTATAACAATGGGGGGTCTTTTAACGAGTTAAAAGCTAAAAGGCCTCATTGACGTAAGCTAGCAACTCCAATAGCTCAACTATAACAGGAATAATAAACGCATCTCAAAATATAAGTCTATGAAGGAAACTTTTGTGTAATTTAGTGTATGTGTGTGTGTGTAATTTTTGTAAGGGGGGGGGGGTCACTGGAACTTAAAATTTATGCTGATACAGTGCTGTGAAAAAGAACTTTCATTTTTTAAAATAATGGTTTAATTTATTAAGGGAAAAAATGTATCCAAATCTATACATCATGCCAAGAGCTAAAGAAACTCCCAAGAGAAACCTGGAAAAATATCATCCAGCATGCCTTAATTAAAACAATTCTACAAAGAAAAGTGTGCCAAAATTCCTGTGAAAGACTCTAAGGGTGGCACAACCAGTAATTAGGTTTAGTCATCATTTAAAAAACTGCATTTTGTTATCGGGTTATCTTTGTCTAAGATTAAAATTTGTTTGATGATCTGAAACAAGTAAGTGTGACAAATATGCAAAAATAAAAATAAATCAAGGATTTATCAGGATTCTTTGAGTGCCATGGCTCTCTATTATAATGCCTCTCTTCATCATCCAGGGCTAATCTCAACTGCCGAATGATGAGGAGGATAATCGCTGAAAATCTAGACTGGTCCCTGGTTACTGTGCCTTGTTTGTCAACGCTCTGTCTACAGAGCATAGTGGACAACTTTGAAGGTGGGTTTTTAAGTATCATTATTATCCAAAAGTTTACACTTTCACTTATAATAAAGCTGGAGCTAAATTTGCAAAATGTATACCTGTTGCAGAAAAGCCAATATATGAAGAGCTCACACCCAGCGAGAAGGACTTCATTCAAAAGAGTGTGCCCCTTTCTCTGCCCCTGCATTTTACTGTCAACTTAATCCCCGATGGTGCCTACTGGAAGCGGTGCTGTGAGCAAAAGTGGACAGTTTGTGACGTCTCGAATTACGGCGAAAGCTGGAAACGAATGTTCTTTGAGAGGCATCTGGAGAACATTATTGAACTTTTCATTCCAGGCGTAACCGAGCCAAAGACTGTTCTAGACATGGTCGCGCTTTGTAAAGACTACGTCAAGAAGCTAGACATCTCCCAGCTTCTGCCGCCTGTCAAGTTGCCACAGACGGAGGGAAAGGAACACGGCTCAGAGTTGACACTTGAAAATGAGGATGATAAAACTGGTATGGACCACTTCGACATTAGCATCCTGCTTGATAAGCTGACAAACCTGGAAGAGATCCATTTGGTGTATCAAGTCAAGTCGTGTGGTATGAACTTTGAATGGAGCATGTTTGAGTTGACTTACCGAGACTGTGAGTCCCTCGCCAAGGCGGTGAAGTCTTGTAAGACCTTGAAGGTAAATATTGCATTAAGTCGACATGGGATATATAACTGTGCTACATATAGAAACTGTAGAGCAGGTTATTGAACTTGAAAGACAGTTTGCAGCTAAAAGAATGAGCTATGTGTTGATTTTTTTTCTTTTTGGAAAACAATGATTGTTTATAAAATATCATAAGATAATGAAAGCCTTCATATTGTAGGGACAATTTCAGCTTTAAATTACATAGTGGTCATTCCAGATAAAATCAGTCATACCTGAAATATTTTCCCACCTGACCCCCGTGCAGAAATTTATTCCCATACTATTCACGCTTTCCCATATGGGCCCTCATTGTACTTTGGAGTGGGATGAAATCTGGCACTTTTTAAATCACCTTATTTTTTCCAGCATTTTTGATCCCTTGAAACTTCTTCAGTATAAGTGATAGCCTCGCGATATTTTCAGAAGCAGATTTCTGTCAAAAAGCTGCAACCAAATCAGTGTTACACAAACTCCAAGTGTTGCACCTCGGAGCCAAAATTTCACTTTGGTTCAATGCGACTTTTTTTTCCATAACCAACTTTGAGCATCACTGTCAAAGGATGTGTCACAGTTTCAGTAGAAAAACTGTATCAATGTAATATCTGTGACATACAGTGACTGAAAGAAGCACAGTACCCTGGAGGTTTGTTCTGTTTTCTGAAGAAACCCATTAGGACATACCAGAAACACCTCAAGAGACATCCTAGTCAGAGCCCTGAATCATCTCGACTGGCTCCTTTTGATGTGGAGGTGTAGCGGCTCTATACGGCCCCTTCCGAATGACCGAGCTCCTCACACTGTCTCTAAGGGAGAGCCGTGCCACTCTAAGAATGAAGCTCACTTCCGCCGCTTGTATCCGTGGTCTCATTCTTTTGGCCACTACCCAGAGCTTGTGGTCATAGGTGAGGGTAGGCGCATAGATCAACCGGTAAATTGACAGATTTGCTTTCACACTCAGCTCTCTCTTCACCACAACAGGCCAGTACAGCATCCGCATCACTGCTGATGCTGCGCCAATCCGTTCGTTAATCTCCACTTTCCCCTTACTGAGATACTTAAACCTTAAGATACTTAAACTCCTCCACTTAGGGCAACAGCTCATCCCTGACCCAGAGTGAGGACCATGGTCTCAGCCTCAGAGGTGCTGGTTCTCATCCTCGTTGTTTCACATTCGGTCCTAGTGTTAACACCATTCCATCCGTTTTCTTCCGTTTATCCAACAGAGTAGCGTGGTGGCTAGCACCTTTGCCTTACAGCAGTAAGGTCCTGAGTTCAAATCTGCCGTCTGGGTGCAGCCTTTCTGTGTGGAGGTTTTGTGTTCTCCCTATGTGTCTGTGGGTTCTCTCCAGGTACTCCTGTTTCCTTTCACAGTCCAAAAAGCATGCACATTAGGTCAATTGGTGAGTCTAGATTGGCCGTCGGTGTGATTGGTTGTCTGTCTCTCTCTGTGCCAAGACCCTGTGATAGATTGGCGACCTGTCCAGGGTGTACTCTGTCTCTTGCCCTATGATACCTGGGATAGGCTCCAGCCCAATTGTGACCCCTGGATAAGAGTTTAAATTTTGTTTTTAACTCCTGTACTTATGAAGTTATGAGGCATCAAAAATGCTTGGAACACAATTTAAAAAGTGCCAAATTTTCACCGTCCACTTTGTACTTTGACGGCCTGTAACTCTAAAAATGTTCATAGTATGAAGGCAAAATTTTGCATTAAATATGCTGAAGTTATTGTACAAAAAAAATCATCTGATTCTGAGAAGGTTGGGGGGAGGCTGATTAATTTTTTGGAGCGTGACCCATAAAATGTTATGTCTCACTGGTCTTTGGTGCTGATGTTTAAGCATGTTAGGGGTTTTGTGTGTGTGTGTGTTGCTTGGAAAGTCTCACTACAGGTTCTTACTGTTTCCTCAGCTTTTTAGGCTCTATCTAAGCAACCTTGAGGATAAAAAGTGTCGTTTGATGGTGAAGTACCTTTTGGACCACCCGTCCCTGAGCACGCTAGATTTTTCTCACAATGTGATTGGAGACAGCGGAGCCAGAGCCATCGGCAAACTGCTCACAAGGAGCAAGCTGAAGGTCCTTAACCTGAACGACAACAATATTGGCGGCCCTGGGGCCAAAGCTATAGCTCATGCCTTGTCCGAGAACACAACTCTCGAGTCCCTCAACCTGCGTCTCAACCGTCTGAAAGATGAGGGTGGTCAGGCTATTTGCAAGGCTTTGCTGAACAACAAAACCCTACTTCACTTGCACCTGGGAGCCAATGAGATGACCTGGCGCACTGTGCTTCCCCTGTCTAAAGTGTTAGCACAGAATAAAACCCTGAAAAGCATCAATCTCTCCTGCAACAAGCTGGGTGAGGTAAGAGAGGCACAAGTCTACTTTTCAGAGCCATAGTACTCAAGAGAGAAACAAAACTGATAAAATTAGAAACATCCTTTCTAATGATGCTGAAAAACTAGTCCATGCACTTACTTCTCTAGTGATTTTGGTTATGAGCCATAATGTTATAACCATCCAAAGTGGACTTATTACGAGCTACAAGCTCATCTGCCTCCACACACATATGAACTTGAGTTTAAGATGTCGGCCCACCCTTTGCAGCTATATAGCAGCTTCAACTCTCCTGGGAAGGCTTTCCACAAGGATTAGGACTATGTTTATGGGAATTTTTGACCATTCTTCCAGAAGTGCATTTGGGATCAAAAACTGATCCGCTCTAATTCAACCCAAAGGTGTTCTTTTGATGGATGGATATTCAAAACTATTATTTTTACAACACTATTATTAACCATATAGAAATACTACGATAGTGAAAAGGATTACATTCGAAAAGACTGGAAGTCATTTTTTCAGTGGATTATGGGATGAATAGTTCCTTCACAGTTAAAACAAATTCTTATACCTTTGCCTTTTTTTCATTTTTCCTTTCTTTCTTTTTTTCGAATCCAAATCAAATATTTTTATGGTCATGATTCACCTCGTAGCGGCAGAGAATTTCTAACAGCAGCCACCTGATGGCACTCACCTTCAACCACCACAGCTAGCTGCTTCTTACACGCACGTCCAAGTGCCTAACGTTGTATTTTGCACCTGGAGCAAATGCCATTAAGAAAGGGAATCCCTAAAGACCATTCATTGTGTATTAGCAGAAAATGTTAAACACTTTATGGACAAATTAGACATTTTTACATAACAATTAAAGAACATTAGTAGAGGTTCCTTTAAATTCAGACATCCAATTAATCCTGTATTTGCCAAAAATGTTTTGTTGCCTAGAAGAAGGTCTAAAATTATTTTTGTTTTTTTGGCGCCCTTCTCTTTATCTCGCCCCCTGGAGGCTACTGCCATTTTCTTCTGTAATTCTATTTTTTTTTTGTTCTGTGATATTATTTATTTTTTATAGTTTTGGACTGTTGGCTGTTCAGACAAAAGAAACAATTTTAATTATGTCAACATGGGTCATTAAAATGGTCTAATTTTACACTAGAAATTATAAATCAATAAATTGATAAAATACAAAGGGAAATTAATCATTAGTAATATCATACATTGCTTTTGCTCTCATCCCCAGAGCCATGCAGGTTAAAAAAATTAGATGGCAACAGAGAAGAATAGAACAAAAACTCTGCAAGTTATTTTTAAGTTATGGTTTCACTGCCCGTTACATTACATCTTTCTGTTAAATTTGTCAGTTTTGAAATGCTGGTTTATTCAGAAACACTCTCAAAGCATGCTCATGCCCGTGTAGACACAGTGCCGTGAAGTAAACAGAAGTACTGGGATTTTCAATTATTCATAGATATGTGTGGGAAAACATGAAATAACGGAAAGCTGAGTAAGCGTTGTTTCCCCATGAGAATTAGATCTGAATCCCCCTTTCTCATGCTCTCTCTTCTTCTGGGTTTAACTGCATATTGTATCTATGACTGGAATACGCTGTGGAGGATCAAAAATCACCCACATTGCACAAATGCAACATGCAGTACCATCAATATTTCCGACCTTGGTCCGCTCTTCTCAGAAATAGAAATGGCTGTTTCACACAAAACAACAAAAGACTGGTGGCACCAGCAAGGGGCAGCTTAGAAAGTGTGGGCTATTTCAGACTGCAGGGGCGGCCAAGAGATGGTTTTACAAGGTTATCAAACTTTTAGGATACTCCGATGTGTTCGACACGAACGCGTCCTTGCTTTTCTCACACCTGTGTGTGTGTTTGTATTTGTGCAGGTTGGAGGGGAAGCTTTGGAGGAGGCGATGTCTCACAACACCAGTTTGACAGAATGCGATATCCGCCTGACAGACACTGAGGAAAAGAGAGTTTCCGTCATTGACCGGATGGTTTGGAACAACCAGTTTAGAGCACAAGAAACGAGCCCAAGAGAGACGTAAGCAGCGAGGGGTGGACCAGCACGCTGTTGCTTCTGTTCTTGTCATTTGCTGACAGTATAAAAAATGTTTTTTTTCATGCAAAACGCGTGAAAATATTGGTATCAGATCAGTGATCATGCATATTTCTAAATAAATAGACCAGATATTTTAGTGAGCATTTCAGTTTATTGAGCTTTTTTTTCTACTTTGATACACATATTTGGTATTCAGTCCTTCAGTAACATCAAGGCAACGTCGTGGTGGTGTTGGAATACATACAGACTTGCGTTATTTTATTCCTACCTATAATCTACTGGTAAATAGTGTAAATCTTTGACTAGGCAGCAACAAAATCATCAGTCAGGTGTAATTTTACATCATAGTTTCCCTCCTAAAAGCACTAATCGTTCTCTGGAGCCATTTGAAGAGAGCCAAAGTCATTCTGGACTAATTCAGCCAAAAATAGAAAAATCTACAACAGAACACTGATGTCATTTAGATCCTCAGTAACTATGAGCAATCGCTCAACATATGTTTATGCTTAGATGTACCTTATCTCAGAACAGTCAAATCACCCTGGCAACATTTGTATTTTTTTTTTAAAAAGTGCATTGAAATGATTAAAAATGTGTTTAAAGGGAAATAAAACCATCCAAAAAAAAACAGCCTTTTAAAAGGGGGACTGTTCTGCTACTCACCATTTAATATCAACACATCAAATCTGTCTCCGCCCCAGTTATCATTAAGTGTGTGTGTGTTTGTGTGTGTGCGTGCACGCGCGCACAATATCCACATCGACTGACATTCTACACTCCCATCTGTTTATTTACAGTACAAAGCCATTCTGCCCTACAGTATTAAAAAAATCCACAAATTTATGGAAATATAAAAAGATGAGGCCAAAAGCACTATCGAGTGAAAGAGTACAAATCATCATACCGGCCTAATCTACTTCATAAGACGTGATAACGGCTTTAGCTTCTTTCTTTGCAGAAAAGTTATTCTAACAGTCATCTATGGAGGAAAAATGCCTAACTTTTCAACTTTGAGTCAGATTGTAATCACCCAGATATTTTGTCACTGTAAACATCGAACAGGTAAACACATTTTTCTATTCTTACACGGGACTATGTATGAATGTCACAGTGATGCCACCTGAGAGGCTTGATGATGGCTGATCACAAAGGAGAGATTGTGATGATTTCTGAATGACACAGTGACTTTAGCCTGACAACCAGTGCATCCTCCAACATTTTGAACAACATTTAAAAAAAAAAAAAAAAAAGACATGTGGAGTTTGCATGCTTTTATCTGCGGTGTCCTCTGAGACACGTGAATCCACTTGATTCTCTAACGTCTGACCGGCCCGCGCTCGGATGTGACCGCTCCAAAACAAATGAGTAAAGAATCCGAATGAACTAAAAATGAATTCCAGCCCATCCCAAATAGAGTCCCAGCCATTTCAGCTCGAGATCGCTCTCACATCTAATCTGTGAATAGCTTAACACACACACCGGAACAACTGAAAATAGCTAGAGATGTATAGAGCGCCTAAAATAATAACTTGTCGTTTGTGCACTTCAGTTTTAGTGTGATTAAACTAATGAAATTAAAACAGCTGTCATAAATGTCACACTAGCTCAGGACTTAAGGAGAGATCTTGGTGTTTGTGTCATGAATACGCGGAGCCTGAAACTGTTCATAAACCACCACATAAGGTAGAGCTGTTAGAGAGGTAATATGAGATGCACGATTCTGAAATGCTGTTGTTGATGATGTGAGCTATGCCAGGCCAGTTGAATAGATAACAAAACAGTCATCTGTGCCATAGATGCTTTTTCTAGTGGAAGATTTCTCTGTTAAAAAGATCTTGTTTATGCTAAGGTGCGCTATTTTTCTTGTGTTGCGTGACGTAATCCAATTAAGTAAAACCCTACTTTAAAAATCTTGCAGTTTACTGGAACTTTACACACAAACTTGGTGCAGGAGTGGAACTCAGTGACCAGAGATGTAGCGCGTCTGCACCTTTGCCTTCTTTATCTGGAGATGAGAACATGAGTAAAGTAATTTACAAACCCGGTTACTCTACGGGTCATACTTGCAAAGTCCTTTGAGGCAAAAATGTAACTTTTCCATAGCTGCAGGCTAAAGTGATAAATAAGATGGAGTGGAAGGAGGAAATGGTCATGAGCAGGTGTTAGGTTCTTGTTGCAAGCAGAATCGCTGCCCTGAATACTATCCTGAGTTTGGGGTGGAGTTGCATAGATGACCTCGAGTTGTTAAAATGGTTAGTTAAATGTGATTGACGGGGTTGTGTCTCACTCCAAAGCTCCAAACTCAACAGCACACTTGGAATCTCAACACGAAATGTCTGCGCACAAGTTCATAGTATTCAGTGATTCTGGTGGTCCTAATGGCAGAATGATCCATCTTTACAAATATCCTCTATGCTTAAGCTCCATCCCTTCAAGTGGCACTAAAAGACTATCCAAAAATATTGAGGAGAGCTGGAGGGAATAAACCAAACTTTGAGCGATGCGTTGTGCTGCGGGGAGCTAAAATTAGATTAACTGTTTCATCTCTGGGGCTAATCTGTCCGTGACGTTTGCCTGAAAAGTAGTAGCGCGGCTGGCTTTTGTCACCGTTTGCATTCGAGTCCTGTGCGTGGCTTGGCTGCAAAACCAAATTTCCCATCAGATACTGCATGCATGCACTCAGCTGAGAGGAAGTAGGTTTTAGTGTTTCAAAGTAATCCTTTCATATTATTAAATCTGACACTATCAGTAGTGAATCCAGGCCTCTGCCTATTTCGAGTGTTTTCGATGGCCAGCTCTCTAGATGTCTCTCTGATATGCATCAGCAGCAGCACAGGGCTGGCTGCGTGAGTAATATAAGAAAGGATTCTGAAAAACATTTTGTGTCTGATCTTTTTAGAAACCTGTGCATTTTTGCTCATATTTTAAATACCTTGGGCTACTCTGCTTATTTTAATGAGAGGATGGTGAGGTGAGAGGAGAAGTCGTTACAGCTTATGCTCGTCAGTAACAGTTGACGCTAGGCACTTAAATAAAGAGGTAGGCTCAATAAAAATATTGCCAAATGCAAACCTAACTGGATCTTTAAGAGTTTAAAACAGCTGAGTTGACACTGATTTATCAACAGTGCAGTGAGGTTTTTTACTGCTATACAAAATGTACAGTTTAAACAGTTTAAAGACGGGTTGATGAATCAGTTTTAAGTCCTCGTGTCCTTTAGCCCTCCTCTACTAAATTATTCAAGCTCCTCCTGTGCTATATTTGGCAAACCAGGGAGTATAATGTCATCGAAGCCAAGCACATATCAGCTGACTGGATGTTTTATCTGCGCAAGACATTTATTTTGACTGCTGGAGCTTTTTTTTTTTTTTTTTAATGGATTTTCATGAGCATTAACTCTGAATGGACAGATTAAATTATCCAGTATCAAAGTGTCTAACATGCAGATTTCTATATTTGTTGACTGAACTGACTTCATTTGATAAGAGCCATAGGAGGGGTGTTTTATTTCAGCTAAACTGCTTAGTCTCGTACATTTTGTTTTGACAAGGTTTCTTATCTCTGTGTTCCTCTGTTTCTCGTTCGGCGTCCATTTAATTTTTTAATCTGCTGCTGAGCCAAAGCCCATTTTAGGTTTCATATGCCGGGAAGTGTTACTCATATCTTTGCAAATTGTCTGCGACAAAGATCTATAAATATGGCATAGACAGTAGGATGTGATGGCCCTTGATACTCACTGGCTATCTGAATATCTGTAGACTCTTTAGGGCTTTACGTGACACTTTGGCAGTATTTTTTAAAGTCACATTATATTTTAAACAACAGTCTCATCAGGTCTGTTTTTCCCTGATGTATTAAGTGGTACAGTGACAAATTCCACACGCATACTTGTTATAATTGCTGTTAACTCAGGTGAGGGTATCTTTAGAAATGTTAGCAAATCGTTGGTTGTAGTAACTTAGAAATTGCTCCTTTTTTAATCTCTTTTGTAAAGAGACACAAGAGTCAATGTATGAAGTGTTTTCCCGGCCTCAGCTTGTGTCATCATAGTGAAGTTTCTACACAGGAGCCATTTCTGTGCAGGGAGCGGTGGTCGTGGTTGAGGCAGCCTTCGTTGCGATGCACGATGAGCACTGGGAAGTGCAGAGCGTCCTGATAGGCTGGAGGGTTCTCCTCGCTGTTCTGCTGGCCTGACAGACAGCGCGTGCTCTCTGTGGGACACGACTGCTCATTCAGGCTCCCGCTGCTCCTCCACAGGCAGCTCCGCCTGGAGCCGTACAGCCGACCCAGCGAGAAGCGGCTGGCGCTGAACGGGATGCGGGGGCTCCCCGTGTTGCAGATGCTGAGGGCGCTTCGGGAGAAGATGGAGGAGCTGCTTATGGCGCGGTGGCAGCGTTCGCAGTTCTGCCTGTAGCTGCCATAGCCTCCGCATAAGGAGTAGCTGTTACAGCTCCCTGAGAGCTGGGCCAGGTCCATTAGAACTGCCTCGGAGTAGCTGGGCACCAGCTGCTGGTTGGAGCGGATGTGCCACTCTAACTCTGTGCTGTCAATTGTGTTGACCCGTGGGATGTGTCTGCAATACACCCGCTCCTCAGATGGCGTTACTGGCACATAGTCAAAGCCAAACAGCTTCTCCACATGGTAGTGCACACAAGCAGTGCGGTACTCTGTCAGCACCCTCAGAGGCCAGGACAAGGTGAAAGCAGCTGCTACCCAGAAGGTGGAGTTGGAAGCATACCAGGGAAGGTGATCAGGGTCAGAAAAGGCAATCATATACTCCTTAAAGTCAACATTCTTCAAGTGCATCCCCTCACGGGCCTCCATGTAATCATCTAGACCCTCATTTTCTGTAAAGAACCTGGCCCGCTGGTTCAGGTAGGAGTTTTCTGACTCCACATTGGCGAAGCTAAAGCACTTGGTGAACCTCAGCTTGGTGATGGGGAAACTCTCCAGGCCCAGCAGGTTCTTCGAGATGTCCTTAATCCCACAGTTCCCATAATCAAACTCCGCCTCGGCTACATGGGTGTTCACTCTCTCGTGGTAGACCTGTGTAGTGGTGTAGGCATCTCCATTACGGTACCGTGTCACCTGCCGTGTCCTCCTCACATAGTGATAGCTGATGGCCTTCCACCAGATGCAGGGTGTAGCCTGCTGCATTCGCTGGATGCGCTCCATCACGCTGTCCACATCAACCTTGTACTGCAGCTCATTCCTGGTGTAGCAGTGCCAGCACTCGACCAAGTAGACCACATAGAGCATAACCAGGAAGGCCAGAGGGATGTAGATGTAGCCATTGGAGCATGGACTGTCATGGTACATCATAGAGCTTACCGTGTAAGCACTGTTGAAGGTGAGGCGCGTGACCTTTGTCACCTGGCACCAGGCCATCACCCCGACACAGCCGTACATCAGCAGGGACAGCAGCAGGCATTTCCAGTGAGTTTCCTGACACAAGGACTTAGCCAGAGACTGTTTCTGAGGCTGCTGCTGCAAAGGAGAGGAAAAAAAAAGCAATAATTATGAACACAGGTATTAACATAATTTACCTACACCTGAAGATTTATATGACTAGCACATTTTAATAGGATGTTCATGAACATGCCCTAAATACCTGGTAGGCATAAAGTTATGGAGCAGCGGCTCATGCATATAAAATATTTAAGGAAATATTCTTTGTTGTAAGTGCCTTTGCATAGTTTATGCATGAGCCAAGAGCCAACTGCTCATTTCTTGGTATGTGCTCGTTATAATCAGAAGCTTCATTCATTATTATCATTAAAATTCAAAAGAAGCCATGTTGCCACATAAGGAGCACGCTGGCATCTGCTTGACTAGTGTGTGTGTGTGTGCACATGGTACTTGAGTTTATATATAAATATGTCTTATGATATATAGAATCACTTGAAGATTAAAAAAACAGAGATGATTTTGAAGAATCAAACACACATTTAATGCCAAGCCAGGCAAAAAAAAAAAAAAAAAAAGAAGCTGTAGTTTGACTCGGGCAGCATTTAGCTGGTGCCATCCTTTATCTCCTCGGGGCACAGCAAACCCCAGCGGCTGCATCAAAGAGCTCAAGAGCGAGTTACGCCCTGCAGGAGCACAGCCACACAAAACCTGGCAGAGATTCAAAAGCATCGGGAGGGGAAGATTATAACTAAATTCATTCAAAAAATTTGCATAGCAGGCCTTGTGCTGGGGTAGAGTCTGCCATGTGTGGACATCAAACACTTCAGATTAGACTGCAAATGTCTAAATTTTGATCTATAGGTCAACTCTAACCACAACACTGACAAAAAAAAAAAAAAGCTGGCATCACAGCACTGATGTATTGAACTTGACATGTCAGCTCTGTGCTCTTAGAGTGACAGACGAGCATAAATAATAGATATTCTTACATCATAATTATCTTCCCAACCTTGGTCACATGGTCCTCATGTACACTGCCAACCCAAGGCTACACCCCACAGGGCAAAAGGGATTAACACTGAAATTCCCCATTGAGATAAACCTCCTGCAGGAGGAGTGCTCACTCACCAGCATCCTGGCCATGCCCGACAGTTACAATCAATACTACGTGGCACACTTTGTGGCTAATGTTACATTTTACAGGCTCTAGGATAATGATGAACAGTTGCACAGCAGGACATATCACTCTGAATATGCGTATGCAAAGCAAATGCATTTCTGTGTGGTAGTATTTGATTAAAAGCGTGTTAGAAAACCTTACGCTGGTCCTAAAATAGAAAAGAAAAGCCTTTTTTATTATTATTTTTAATGTGTATTTGATCAGAAAGAAGAAACTATAAAGACATTCATTTAATCTGTGCTTATAGTTCAGAAATCAGGCAACTTTTGGATTTATAAAGTGGCTCTAAATTGGATTAATATCCATTTATATTTAACACAGTTATGTATGAAACAGCATTAAAAGTCTTTGAGGAACAGCCAGCTGGAGGCTCCTGCGTCATTTTTAACATTTAGTTGCTGTGTAGTCTCATATTTAGTGAAATTTCCCTTCAAATAAGAACTTGCAGGTTCAACACACCACCTTACAGGTTTATGCCCCAATTTCATTTTACACGTTACACTCACAAGAGTAGATATATTAAATAAGTCGTACACTTTAACATTAAAATGGCTAACATAAAAAAACAAAACAAAAACAGTTGTAAGAAGGTTAAAATCAGTCCAGCCTTCACGATTCATGAGGCCGCTGTGGTGCCTTTAGTGCCTCTCACAGTCATGGACACTTTCTCTTGACATAATAAGACCAGCTAGGTTATATAAAAAGACTCTTGTGTAATGGATATGTAACTTACCCAGCATGTGTACATGATTTAGATTGAAGGAGAAGTGGTATTAGGCATTAGTATTTTAATTCAGGAAAACTCTTGGTAATCAGTTGAGTCTGTGCAGGACAAATGTGTGTTTTCAAACCTGTTTTAGCTGTTGTATAATTCACTTCTCCCCGCCCTGTTATCATGAACATTCTTTGTCTTTTAAAAAAAAAAATTCAGGAAAGATATGACGAAAACAAGTTTGTTTGTTTTTTTGTTTGTTGTTGGGTTGTTTTTTTTTTGTTTTTTTAACACTTTATTTTACCTGGTTGGACTATTTCCAGGTACCGTAATAGGTTCTTAAACCTCATTTTGAAAGCCACTTGTCTGGAGGAGACACAAAACAGGAGCGCATTCATCACGTTCACTCGCTCGGACGCACATTTTCATATATTAAGCCAATAAAGCGCTTTAAGTGCTGTGCAAACACTGGCGCCAATTAAACCATAATCTCCAAAAAATAAATAAAAATCTGATTATTACAGTGAGATTATGAGCATCCACAGTGGCAGTCTGTCACTCAAGCATGCCACACTAATCAAAGGCTTAATTTGCTTCACATGCATTAGGGTTAAAAAACGCTGCAAACAACTGGTCCTTACCTCTTCCCGGGGGCTTTCCGTCTCCTCCTCGGGGACGGCGGTGGTGGTGGTGGCGGCGCTTTCACTGGCCGTTGCAGCCGATGCTGGGGACATGGTAATAACGATACAAAGACCGGTGGTGCATGGATCTCCTGATGGGATGGGGGTTTTCCAGAGCAGGGTGAGACATAAACACGCAGTGAACCCCTCTACACATCATCCACAAGAAACCAGTCCGGCAGGAACCCAAACAGAAACGCTCAAAGGATGCTCCATCCCTGGATGGATCCCCTTCAGGTGGGCAGACTTCGCATGGTATAGCCTACGGGAATACGGTCATTGTGCCTCCGAAGAAGACTGGGAGGCTGAGACTCGTCTCGCGATGCAATGGCTAGATGGTGATGAAGACTGCTGCGAGGGATGCAGTGTGAGGGGAAGTGACAAAGCTCCTCTCCCTGCAGACAGTGCCCATGACACCCAGCGAAGCTGTGAAACAGGACAAAGGCGACGAGCATCGGCACACACGAGCAGCCAGCCCCGACACCACGATGTAAATAACGCGCACGTACTGTCCACGTAACTCACAACAGCGCAGAGGGGCGCTGCTGCTGAGGGGAGCCCCCCCCCGCCGCATGGCATTAGATACATGACCTTGTCTGTATCCTGATCTCTTTAAAAGTAAGTCATTTCAAAACTGGTAATAAGAAGTAAAAATAAAGACTCACGGTGGGTTTGACTTAATTATATATAAAAGATTATATTAACAAACCGTGATGGTCCGTATGTTGTGTTGTTTGGGGTCTTGTATTATTTGTGAATATATTTGAGTTGGAGTTCTACTTAAATTTTTGTTGTTTCAGTTTAAAGTTCTCAGTTTTGTGTCTTCGGACCCCTGGATTCCGGTTTGGACTCTTTAATTGTTCTGGTATATGATGAGTTTATGTGGTTTTGAGTCTGATTTTACTTTATGGTTATTCTAATGATGAGTTTCAGTTCTGCAGTTTACTGTTTTGGTCCATGTCCTGATTTGTTTATTTATTGTTTGTTTTGTTTTTTAGCAGTGTTTTCCTGTATTTATCTTTAGTTTATTTCCTGTTTTACTTTCCAGGTTTTCATTCATGGCTTGTGTCACATTTATTTCCTCTTTGTGATTGTCCTGATTCTCTTCACCTGTTTGTAATTACTTTCGCCTCTGTCTCCTTCAGTGTATAAATACTCTTCCTTTGGCCTTGTTAATGGTTGTTTCCTTTTGCTTCTGTGGATTTTTGAAACAAATATTAAGAAAAACTAAGTGAAATATTGAAACGATCACAGGTCAGCCTCTAACCCGGCCACTGCATTTAATAATAGGGCTCACCCACTGAGCTAAACTGGTGCCCATTCAGAGCTACCTTAATTCTTCATGGCATAGATTCAACAAGGTGCTGGAAACATTCCTCTGAGATTTTGGTCCATATTGACATGACAGCATCACACAGCTGATTTGTCAGCTCCACATCCATGATGTGTTTTTAGCCTCAGTTTCCTGTTTTTAGCTGACAGAAATGGCATGTAGTGTGCTGTTCTGCTGCTGTAGCCCATCTGCTTCAAGGTTTGATGTGCTGTGGATTCAGAGATGCTCTTCTGCATATGTTGGTGGTTGTAACGTGCGGTTGTTTGATTCACTGTTGCCTTCCTATCAGCTCAGAGCAGTCTAGCCACCCTCCTCTGACCTCTGGCATCAACAGGGCATGTTTTTGTCCAGAGAGCTGCCACTCACTGGATGTTTTTTCTTTTTCAGACCATTCTCTGTAAACTTTAGATGATCATGTGGGAAAATCCCAGTAGATCAGCAGTTTCTGAAATACTCAGACCCACCCATCTGGCACCAACAACCACGCCACTTATCACCTTTCTTCCTCATTCTAATGCTCAGTTTGAACTTCAGCAGGTTGTCTTGACAATGTCATTGTGCTTAAATACCTGAGCTGCTGCCATGTGATTGGCTGATTAGAAGAGGTCTCCTTTTGTAAAATTCTCAGCAAATTAATCAAACAATTTAGGCATATGATCTTGTCACTCCACCACATATAGCTTTCAGGCAAAAATGAGTAAAAAAAATGGTTTATTTAATTCTGTGACTAAAGGAAAAGGGCAAAAAAGACAGCACTGCTCCAACACATTGTTATAATTTTACAGTATGTGTTTTTCTAATGTGCAAGAAGAGACAACAAGAACACCAAGCAGGTAAAACCGAATGTTTAGCCTTGCTTTCTTTATACACAGCCCTATTTAAACATGAACCCTTTCCTGTATGTTCCTGGAACACAGAGCTGTGTTTATCATAGCCCACAATATGGACATTGGACTGGACTCCTGGCCTAAAGCGGAAAAAATAAACATGACAGTAGAGGACATGAAAACATGGCAAATCTTAACAGCACTATGTGCGTCTCTCTCTGACAGTCGGTATTGTTTTATACTGTGAACTGTATTTACCCTTAAAGTAGAGAAGCAGCTGTGTAACTGAGCCCTCTAAAGGCCAAACCACAGGAAGCATCTTAAAAAAGGAAAAGGAAAAAAATATATATGATTATAAAAAAGGACCGTTCTGAGTATTTTTTTTTCGCTATTTCTTTGACTGTATCAGTGGGAGAGACTAGAGGTGACAAAAGCATGCAAAACAACTACACGCGCTGCAGAGTTATATGTGACTAAGTTTAGACTGACACTGTAAGCTGCTGCTAGACAGAGCCCCTCAGCACATATCAGTATCTGCTCATGTTTCATGCTTCATCACCTTCAAACACAGCAAAACAAGATTTATATAAACCAAGCTCTGGTTTTGCAGCTTCTTAGATTAAGGCCTAAAGCTCCATGAATAATAATCTGCTTGTGGTTTATTGCCGCTACCAGTGACAAGCCTGAGGAGCAAAACTTCCGCTGTGGACTTTAAAAATAAAAGCCGCATGTGCCGAGCGCCTGTAGCCGGAGAGCGCAAAGTGTCACAGTGGGATGTTTGTTGTGTTATGAACAGTGGTGGACAAAGTACTCAACTCTAGTACTTAAGTAAAAGTACTGATACTCGTGGTCAAATTTTACTCAACTA
>JAVDPK010000509.1:14409-24588 GCA_034780415.1 Cichlasoma orientale | reverse complement strand
AAGTAAAAATACTCAAAAATTGTACTTAAGTACAGTACTCAAGTAAATTTACTCCGTTACTGTCCACCACTGGTTATGAATTAGTAAATTCGTGAGATTTGATGCTTGAATTTAAGTCAGACTTAGATCCCAATTAGAGATTATCACTCCCACTATTGCCTGTGCTCTGAACCACGCTCATCTTTGAACTCCCCCGTTGTTTTGATGCCAAGCACATCAATAAGGTTTCATGATTGCACCTTGCACCGTTGTGAGGGATTGTTTTGGCAAAATCTTCCCAAACACAAACATAATGATAAGCGCTTCTATCACAGCTGATGAATAGGCCTACAGATTTTTTTAAGGTGTGTGATGCGATGACCTGTATTTACAAAAAAAATAAATAAACAAAAATTGGCAATGTGCTGATACTGTAATTGTAGTAGTTCTCCCCTCTTATATGTTTGTACACCAGATGAAGGTACTTTATATGGCATTTTACAAATATATATAAAAATAAAAGGACCTTTTTCTTTTCTTTTTATGGGTCAGATGACACCTGTGGTCAAACTATTTTGATGTCTACTGAACACCTGTGAAGTCTGATGACTTCATCTTGCACAGATGCTATTGCGTTGATATAATTAGTCCACATACAGACAAACATACCTTTTGGCATATTTGTGGCCTTTCTGGTAAATTGTGGTACAAAGGGTGTCACCAGGGTTACATTCTGCCATGATTATACACACAGACTCAAACACTAAAAAGACTTGGAGTAACAATTTATGAAGATGTGAGGCCTGGATTTGCCCCCAGAAGGGCTTAAAGGATCATATCAGTGTGATTGCAAGTTTTAGTTCTTTAGTCAAATTTTGCAAACGGCTGAATATTTGTTTTGTTAATGCAGTTAACTTACAGCAGTTTAAGCCTGTTTGCATGGGCTCACGCATCATTCACAAACAGTAATATTCACACAACTCGAGCAGGAAATATCACGGACAAGTTGTTTAGTATTTTGAATTTAATATTTTGGGTTTTTTTTTTTCATTTGCTTGTTGTATGCGATGTTACTGCTTTCAGTAACATCGCATTGTCGGCCTGATCTTAGTTTAGATCGAGGGAGATGGAGAAAAAAGGAGAGGGTGTGGGAAAAGCTATTGGTTGTGCTCCTCCTCATCCCTTTGGCTGTTGGGGTTTTTCCACAGTTACTGTATTCACTGAGTAATGTGAGGAGAGGCATCAAAGTACGCTTAAAGTAAAAGTAAAGTTTATTCAGAATGGTCCTTTCAGAATCATTAAAATAATTTATCCTAATTATCGATTTATTAATGTGCATATCACTTTAATGTTACAACTTGAAATGACTTTAATTACTTAGATACTTCTGGGTAGCTTTATCTATGATAATATACCATAATATATGATCCACCCACCCATACATCTTCTGCTGCTTGTTAGGCAGCAGTCAAAGCAGAGAAGACCTCGCTTTCTCTAGCCTCCTCCTCCAGTTCATCCCAGGGAACATCGAGGTCAGTCAAGATCTATGATCTATCCAGTGTCCTGGGCCTACCCTGGGGCCTCCTCCTGGTAAGACATGCCAGGAGCACCTCGCCCAGTAGGCATCCAGTTCAGATGTCTGAACCACCTCAGCTGGCTCCTCTCAGTGTGGAGGAGTAGCGACTATATTCTGAGCCCCTCCCAAATTACTGAACTTCTCACCCTATGTCTAAGGGAGAGGCCAGCCACCCTTCGCTTGTATCCTGGATCTCATCTTTTATGTCATTACCCAGACCTCGTGACCATAGGTGAGGGTAGCGAGGTAGTTCAACTGGCAAATCAACAGCTTAATATATTTGTGAAGTCATGTTTTAAAATGTGCAAAATAATTAGTGAAGATTTAAAAGTACAATATTTGCATCGAAAAAAATATAATGAAGTATAACAATATATAATTGAAGTGCAAGTGCATTAAAACTGGTTTAAAGTACTTGAGTATATAAACTAAGTTACATTGTACCACTGGCCTTACCTATGTTCTTATCCAGTGGTGTTTGGTATTGTAATGTATTGATTAGCAGGCAGTCATATTTTGTGTGTGTGTGTGTGGGGGGGGGGGGGGCTGTGTCACCCCCATCACCCTCTCTGGACATGCCCCTGAAAATAAATACCAGTAAGAGTTACTTATAAGTCCTGGAACTGCATTTATTTTTACAAGGTACAAAAAATGAAAAGACATTAAAGGCTGCTTAAAATGTATGCAATGTCAGCTATATAAAAGTTTGAAAAACAATTTATGGCATTGTACTGTATGCTTTTATTATGGAGACCACGAACCACTTCCGCTCTCAGAACCAACTCTCCAGGTTTGCGTTTCTTGCGCGCGCGCGTTTGCGAGTGTGTTCGTGTGTCGGATCACGCGCACTGGGGATTCCCCCGCGTGACAAAAACAGCTTTGCCTTTCACATGTCAGCTCTTCCCCTTCTCGCCTTTCATTGCTCATATGCTCTCCGCCTGGAGCTCATGTCGTTACCGGATATTTAGTCGACGGGCACCCGTTTTTCCCTCGTTTCAAACACGTTTCAGCGATTTGTGAGTGACCTACCATGTTTTCAAAACTTTTTAAAACGCATAAAATCGTTAAAAACTGAACGCCTCTTCTACGAGGTACTTTTTTGTCGGTTAATGGCATGATACGCAGCGGCTCATTCCTCTGGTTTCACGAAGAAGGTGCGGCGGTTACCTCGGGTGTTACCGGGCTTTCCGGGCTCATCACCGAGCGGCTACAGCGCCCGCGGGAAGCCTTTAAATCCTCGGGGAAGGCGGGAGGGGGAAACCCAGCGAGGCCATCATCATCATCACCACCACAGCAGCAGCACTACCATGGCGAGCCGTGACTGTACTAAAGATGACTTGCTGGACGATAACCGCACAGACTCTGGCATTGAATCGTCCCTCGGCACGCTGAAGTCGGAGGAACCCCGGGAGCCGAGCACCGACCTAAGCGGACCGAGGGACAAGTTTTCTGCCGGGGAGGAGTGGCTGGACTCAGCCTACGGTTCCTCGTCCCTCACGGTGGAGAGTCTGTCGGAGATAGTGGAAGTCTGCACGATTTCCAGCAGTGAGCCAGTACAGAGCTCTGAACTCTCTGATGATGAGGAGGAGCAGGAGGACTTGCTCACAACTATTACAGAGGATGGAGACACGTAGGTTTTTATTTATTATTTATTACATTTACATCAAAAAAGCAAATTATTAGTCAGCTTGGTAAAATCTTTGCTGGAAGGGACGCTGCTGCAAACTAGTGGGTGAAACAAACCTTTTGCCTTTTTGCATTTTATTTTTCTCTGAGGTTTGTCACTCATGCTGTTTATTCTTACTTAACATGGTCAGTAAGATCCTACAAATAAGTTTCACCAACTCTTTAGTATTATAATTTCATTTATCTAGTGGTATTTACATTAACCCCAGCAGCTTTTTAGTTTTGATAGAGGCTAATTTTTATTCTAGTCATTGCCTCATTTGTAGGGGTGGGTATATAAATGCTCCAAGATGTTTTATTTGGAAATGTTAGGTTTAAAATGACATTAAAACAAGGGGGGTGGGGGGGTGGAGCAGTATATTGTTATAATTGGAGACTTGTAATTAGAGAATGTTTGGCATTTCTGCTCCTAATATTGCACAGAATAATTTCAAGGCTATCAAAATAGTTGCTCATTTAATTTTGAGTAAATATCTGAGCAGCTCCTCACTACTTTCTCTATTCTGCTGCAGCTGATGAACTTAAAATGCCCATTAATGGCAGTTCTGCTGCAGCTGGAGTCTGTAAATCACACTAAATTTCAGGCACCGTTTTCCCATGGTGATACAGGTTTTGAAGGGGATTTCATAACCGTGTGATACTGCAGACTTTTTTTTTCTTTAATGAACTTTGTCCTTGTCGTGAATGTGGCCAGTCTCCACTGAGAGTCAGAAAACAGAAGTGAAACAGATAGGCCTGGACTTCCCCCTGCAGCACAGATAAAGCACATGCTGTGAGGTAGTTGTGTGGCCCGCTTTTGATCCAGGAAACTTGTTGATCAGGATAGGACAGTATGTACACGTTTTCATTCCCTCCATTCACAGGCTTCTTTCATTCCCCTTTTTTCCCCCCCTTCCTTCTTCCAGACATCTAAAAAGATCATCTGTAACAAAGCAGCTTCTTGCTGCTCTTCATTTCTCAGTTTCAGTCAGTGAAACTTGTGCACACAATCTTAACACTTCAGCCTCCACACACAGCCTTATCATCCCATGCAGACCTTCTTGTGTGTGCCCCACTCATCTAGAGTTGCAGTGTCATTAACCGGCACTGGTTAATGAGTCCTGCAGCCACCATCAGCCGGTGTGATCCCGATGTAGTCACATCACACTGCAGAAGTGTTGTTGTGTCTCTGACCTCTTTTCATTTCCGCCTGCTGATTGTTGGGGCCACATGGTTTCATTCTCACACCCTAACTATAGATACCTGGTGGAGGGAAAAAAAGCACCTGAAACACACCACAGTATGCTGCTTCGACTGACAGAGAATCATGCAAACACTAATTTTCCCCTGTGGGATTTTTTTTTCTTATTCATTCAAGTCTTACTCAAACCAGGAAGTCCCTTTGACACAAAGACGTTTGCTGACAGGTTTATGGCAGAGCCATCAGTCTGCAGATGTCACAGTCTGCCAGCGATGACATTCAGGCATCACAAAAATTGACTGTCTGATTGCAATAACCATTGATTTGAAGCATTATTGGGGTACGCAAGTGATGGATTGACACTCACGTTTTAATTGTATGCTGCTCTGTTTTTTTTTTATTCTTGTTTTGTCTACAGTTTATGGGTATTTTAAATTTGCAAAAATGCACAAGGAACTATGCACCTTGTAGGATGCAACTATTTAATTCACCAGTCGAATTTCCTTCACAGTGAAAAATACCCCACATCTGTTTCCCCAATGCTTCAGTGCAACAACAACAAAAAAAAATGAAACTAAATAAATGTAAGAAAATGCTTTATTTTTAAAGCTCAACATGATTTTTCCTTGTGATTTCAGCATAGTATAATTTTGTCACCTTTTTAAAATTATGCTTATGTATATATATTTTTTTGCAGTAAATGACTTTCTGCAAAGAAATTGATCAATGTCTTGTATAACAAGTAGATTTCAATAACTGACCGTTTTTTAAAAAAAAAAAAGCACCTGTAATATTGCAACTGATGCAATATAGTTAATTAAACTGATATTTTTAATTTGTATGTAATTCATTTTAATCTGGTGCAGGGCTTTTGAAGGCAAGTGACCATGTTTAACATTTAATAAATCGATAAATCAAATGTCATGCTGTTTACTACTTTGCAGAAATGTGCCATTGTTAAGTGTTTAAAGCTGATAGTGCGGCGAGACACTGTGGGAACTTTTGATCCCACTCTGTCTGCATCTGAAGCACCCTGCAGCATCCAGCTTTTGGTTAAATGACATTTACGCTGAAAGATCGTCTCACTACTAAACTAACTGAGCAGTAAGTGCTGCGACAAATCATTAGGCAGTAAAACATTAGTTCAAGCCTTTAATATAAAACCTAATGTCACAGAATTTGGACACAGCAGTGAATTTAAACAACTTTGAACTTTGATTTTAATCTGTTAAGATCCCTTTTTTCCAGATGGGGCCCTCGCTGTGTTGTTCTTAGTCTAAATTAAGCACTAATGCTCAGTTCCATTTCCTGCTTTGTGCACACATTTGTTTGCTACAACTTCCCACTCAGCTTTTGAGGTTGGTGTGCTTTTTGTTTTGTTTTGTCTTTTGCTATAAGTGTTTAAACCGAAGCCTGTGCGATTGTATCTGCTCACAGGTGATTTTTTTTTTCTTTCTTTACCACCAACAGTTTGCTGTGCTGTCTAGAATTTTTTAGTATTGCTCAATACCCCAACGACTCAGTCTTGCCATTCAGCCCACTAAGTGCTACATTTCGAGGTAGTGTCTTGAAATGAATACTGAGGAAAATTGTGATGCAACATTTGTTGAAATTAACAGTACTGCTTTTTTTTTTTTTTTTTTTTTTTTTTTTTTTTTGAAGGGGGTCGCTTCATTTGAGATTTTGAGATAAAGTAGGGCTGCAAATTTTTCCAGGCATAATGATTAAAGTCTTCTCTCTTTTTTTTTTTTTTTGTCACTCTCAGAATCCTTCACTTAGCAGTCATCCATGAGATCATATCGCTTACTAAGGATTTGATACAGATATTCCCAAGAGAAGTCCTGGACATCCAAAATAATTTATACCAGGTAGGTGCAACAGGTCTTACAAGTTGCTTCTGCTGGAATTTTTCAATCCCCAAATACTTCCTCATCTCTACCTTGATTGTGGAAGCGGTGGCTTTATTTATATCTCTGTACTTCCAGAGAACTCTTGTTCCTCTTTATTTGCAGTCCGTCCTCACTCAGGGACGTCACTGTGGGTGGTTCCAGCATTAGCTCATAAGGGACTTTGAATGGAAACTCCCCTCCTCTACTTCATGTAGAAATAGAACCACAGGGAGCTGTGGAGTGTATCCTTGTGTGGATGTGGGTGGAGAAGTTGTTCCAGTCCTTCAAGAAGTCCAGTCAGAGACTTGACTTGAACTTGCAAAACTGTCAAAAGGAAACATCTGAAGTTAAAACTCAGCACTTCACGTAGTGACTCAGTTATCTCTGTGCTGGTCTTTTTGGTTTCCTAATTTCCTCTTAGTAGTCATTCTAAGATTTCACATTTGGACAACATTACCAAGAAGAAATTTGTTTGCAATTCAGGGTTTTAAAATGAAAATGCATCTTCATTTCCATGTTGATTTAAAAAAGGAAAAAAAATATCAGTGAAGCAATCAGTGATTTTTGCAGGTTTAATGTGTGGTGCAAAAAACATTAAAAAAAAAAAAAGGCAATGCTATCATTCTCTGCACCTACAGTAGTATCAGTAAACCACAGTGCAGTGTAACCACATTACCTGTTGTGGATTGAAGATTAAACTCAATTTCTTGGAAAGAGTTTTCTCTTTTCTTCACTTGTGCCTGTAACCAACAGCTGAATGCAACCGGTACAGGCCTGTTCTCTGGGTTTTTTCAAGGGAACTGGTATACCTTTAATTATTTTCTGTTTTATATCTACTGCTTCAGTGGTGGGTGCTCATATTAAACATACCCATAATTTGAAATATTAATTGACAGTAATCCCTGTGAGCCAAAATCTCAGGCTTCAGATTGCTCTAAACACTCAGTTTCAGACAATGTTTTTTTTCTACGTTTTTGTCTTTTCCCCTCAGATATCCTTAATATGGTCATCTCAGACAAGTTAAAGGTAGTTTAATGGCACTGTGAAGGAAACTAAATGACTTGTTTCAGACAGAGGGAGAACTAAGGGGCTGCACCAAGGCCCTGTAAAGGATGAATAAAGAACCGTGAATCATGCAAAGCCCAAAAATAAAAATGTGGCATTAGAAATGAGCATAAGGGCATTCTTAGAAATGCAGGGAAACTGCAACTGTGAAGCAGAAGTGACAGGGACAAGAGGTAAAGAGATACTTAAGACTGCAATCGACTGTTATTGTCAGTATGGAATAATAAATATGAGAATGTGAGAAAATAGTGGACAATATTTTGTTGGATAGATTAATCAATGGACAGCTAAGTAATTTAAGTTGTTTATTTTATTTTTTTTGGATCTTCAGAGCCCTTTGCACCTCGCCACCTACCTAAACCTAACAGAGGTGGTACAGAGCCTGGTGGCGAAAGGGGCCAGCATAGAGCTGCAGGACCAGGACGGGAACACGGCGCTCCACGTGGCCTGCCAGCACGGGCAGATGGGGTGCGCCAGCGAAATGACCAGAGACGTTTCTCCCAGCAAGTTGGCGCCGGTCCTTGAGACCCAGAACTGGAGAGGTGAGGGGAAAACACCACAACACAGCAGTTACTGCTGCTACTAAATGTGTTTTTATGTGTGATTGTCAGTGGGTCCTGGGGAACTGAACTTCCCGGATTATGTAATTTTTTTTTTTTTGTGTGCATCCAAATGTAAAACGACCTTTTGACTTTAATGTAGTGCACTCTGAAGAGCGAATATTTAACAAGCTTGTCATTCCTCAATGTCCACCTAAAGGACGTGTGAGGATTTAACCTTCTATTTTCCACTATTTTAGAAATGGAGAAACAGCAGTAGCAGAATAAATAACACACACATTGCACATGTTGTACAGATGTGTTTTTGTTTTGTTTTTTGTCTTAGCCATACAGTTTTTGTCTATATTCTGCTCTCAGTTTGTAAAAAATAAATAAATAAATAAATAATGCATCTTCTTATTTCACTTTTGACCTAAATATGAGCCCCACATTGCAGATTTCAGACAACATGTGTACTTGCAGGTCTTGGCTGTTTTCACTTGGCTGCACTGAACAGGCAACATGAAATTATGAAGCTCCTGATCAAAAAGGGAGCAGACCTGAATATCCAGGTTAGTCAATGCATCGTGTGAACTGTATTTGTGTAACTAGGCTTTACTTAAAGGCTGAATCCATACGAAATAGAAAGCGTTTTTTGCCCTCATGTAATTCAGCCTGAAATAACCACAAACAGTGCAGCTCCACTTGCAGCCTGCTACTCATAACACTGAAAACTAAAAGGGTGAAGGAGTGGATGAACAGCAAAGCTTCAATCTTTATTTATTTTTCCCATGAGAAGGCTTTCAGTGCTTGTTTTATTCAGTCCTTTATTCAGCATTTATAGTCACATTTGTCCCTTTTAAACTGTGTTTACTGCATCTAGCCTTATGTTGTGTTCCTGCCTATAAATCTGCTGCACCTGTGCAATGCTGATGGTGATATGAGCTGAGCTCGGGGCTTCCTGCAGGATTCAGTGAGACATAATTAGATTTGCGATATGATTAGGTCAGACTGGCCAGCCACTCTTAACTTTCTATTGATGGAAGGGAACATGGCAGCCCCGAAACCACCCCAGACATTCCTCTTAGTTTAAATCAGCGGCCCAACATATCGCTCTGCCTCACATCTGATGTACTGAATTATCATTATTCTAATTAGAAGTTATGACAACTTTTTATTCTCTGATTTATAGAATGTAAAATTATAAAAACTATGAAACTCTTTAAATTTATCATTAATTTCTGCCATTTTTGTGGAATTTCTCACCACTTTTCTCCATCCACTCACCTTGTAGGAAGGAACAAGTGGCAAAACGCCTCTTCACCTCGCGGTCGAACTGCGTGACGTTACATCTGTGAGGCTGCTGCTCAGCCAGGGAGCCAATGTGGACGCTGCCATGTTTAATGGCTGCACACCCCTGCATCTTGCAGTGGGGAGACAGGACGCCAACATCGCCACCCTCCTCTGCCAGAATGGTGCCGACACAATGCTGCGAAACATGGAGGACGAGACGGCGCTGGATCTGGCTGATGGCAATGACGATGTAAGCAAATATTAAGTGCTGGCCTGCAGCGCTGTGCATATTTTAAAGGACAAGGCCGTGCTTTTTTTTTAGTTTTCTGCCCTCAAACCCCGTTTAAAAAAAACAAAATGAACAAAGAAGTGTATTTGTAGACTTTTAGTGGTGACTACAGTACCAGTCAAAAGTTTGGACACACACACCCAATCATTTTGATGGTTGCATTGATTTGAATGGGTGAGTGTGTCCAAACTTTTGACTGGTACTGTATATCAGAGGTTTACACACACTGTTTAGCTTATTATAGCGAATCCCTCAAGCATCATCTTGCTGCCTGGCTGAACTAATTCTTCATTTACTCTTAGAGAAGTGGTTTAAAAGTTGGAGGCAACTCAGTGACCCCCACCCTCCAAGTGCAGACACAGAGTCAAAACAAACATTTAGTGGAGCCATACCATCTGCAACAGATGTTATGGCCCCAGCAGAGTTCTGATGTCGACATCATGTCAGGCTAGGTTTACATAAAACTGCAGAAGGCACTGAACACTGAATCGTTTTTTTATTTCCCACTATTTGCTAAGGATCATAAAGGAGGGCTACAGACAACATTGCTAAAATCTGACCTGTTGTGTTCTTGTCTTTCAGATTCTGGCTCTATTTCCTTTCGATGACATCCAGATCTCTGGAAGGTCCTTGGTTGGTGTGAAGTTTTGAGCTCAGTCGCAGGCTGAACAACAGCCCTTCAG
>JAVDPK010000509.1:0-14352 GCA_034780415.1 Cichlasoma orientale | reverse complement strand
CAGAAAATCTGTTATATTTGAGTGAGCTGATATTGGTGATTAGTATACCTATATATGTGCAGAACATAGATCTCATTTTCCTCTGATTAAACAGAGTAATACTGCTTAATTGAACCAATTTTGCAAGCTAGGTTATTTTTGCTTTTTTTTGCGTGCCTCTGTTTGTACTCCGCTGTAAAAACCCACCTCACTGTGAGTCTCTAAACCTGTTCAATGCCCACAAAAAAATCTACCTCTTTATTTTGACTTGGTTTCAGTGGCTATAAATGGAGTATGCAAAAAGAATAGTTTGTTTCTCAAACTTTTATCAATGACTTTACATTGACATGGAAGTACTTTTTTTTTTTTTTTTTTTTTACTCTGAAAATATGGCTAAAAAGAGACTTTTTGAGGAATGTGATCAGAGGCAAAGACAAATAAAAGTTCAGTTTTCTAATGGAAAATATAAATCAAAGACAAACTTTTCTCATCCTTGCTTTTGCTAAAAAAAAAAAAAAAGGAAAAAAAGTGACAGCTGGTTAAGAATTGTAATACATAACATGAAATGCAGCTTCATCTTTTTGATTTTTAGGTTTATTGCTTGAAATAGTGAAACTTTATCTCAAGCTAGCTTTCATCTGCAAGAACACTTCTGTAATTACACTGGCCTTTCTAGTAATATCCTCCTGAGACCTTATATCCTCTGTAGTGGTCACAAAAAAGTTAAACTGAAAGATACTTTTTTTCCCCCCTCAGGAGGATATAAGCAGTTCATTTATTTTGTAATAAAAAGGCAGGAAATCCATGCATGCTGTGGTCTTTTTCATTGTGAATACAGTCATGATTCCTGTTTCCTATTTCTATCAGAACATGATAAAAAAAATAATTTAGGTGAATGCAGCTTCAGATGATCTACAAAATGTGCATATTACACTGTCATTATTTATTAGCCGAAGTGCAGAAACAGTGTGTGGGAAAAACTAAGTACTTAGTGGTGCTTTAGGAATTAAGAGGGTAAGTAGCAGTGAGGTGTTGATAGATAAACTTTATTAACTGATCATCAGCAAGTGAGAGCATCTCCATAAAAGCAGACGTTTTGGCAGTTTGCTGGTCTGGACCATTCATTCATTCACAGTGGCAAGTCAGCAATTATCTCAGAGATGCAATTATTGCTGTTCAGCAATCTGGGAAGGGTTACGAGGCCATTTCTATGCAATTTGAAGTACATAATTCTAGAGTGAGAAAGCTCATTCACAAGTGAAAAACATTCAAGACAGGTTCCAGTCTTACCAGGAGTGGACATCCCAGCAAATTCACCCCAGCATCAGACAGTGCAATGCTCAGAGAAACTGCAAATCACCCAAGAGCTTCATCTCAGACTCTACAGGCCTCAGGGTGTAAAATGTTAAATTTCATGACTGTACAGTCAGAAAACGGCTGAAGAAGAACAGCTTGTTTGGAAGGGTTGCCAGGAGAAATCCTCTTCTCTCTGAAAAGAACATGGCAGCATAGCTTAGGTTTGCTAATTTGCATATGAACAAACCACATGACTTATTGAACAATGTCCTTTGGGCAGATGAGACCAAATTGGAGATGTGTGGTCATAATGCACAGTACCAAACACAGCATATCAGCACGAATGCCTCATATCAACTGTCAAGCACGGGGGTGGAGGGAGGATAATTTGGGCTTCTTTTTGCAGCCACAGGACCTGGACACCTCGCAGTCATTGAGTCAAACATGAGCTCCTTTGTATACCAAAGTATTCTAGAGTCAAATGTGAGGCCATCTGTCCGACAGCTAAAGCTTGGCTGAGTTTGGGTCATGCAACCGGACAATGATCCCAAGCACAGCAGCAAATATCCGACGAGTGGTTGATAAAGAACAGAGTGAACGTTGGAACCGACCAGTCAAAGTCCAGACCCCACCTTGACTGAAATGCTGCGGTGGAACCTTAAGAGAGCTGTGCGTATATGAATGTCCGCAAACCTCAATGAACAGAAGCAACATTATAAAGAAGAGCAGGTGAAAATTCCTGCAAAGCAATGTGAGATACTGATAAAGTCATATAGAAAATGAAACCGTTCAAGCTATTGAATCACGGGGTGTACTTAGTTTTTCACAGTGGAAAGTGTCGTGTTGTTCACTGGAAGTTATATTTAGCTCATTTAAAACTTGATAAAAACTGGATTTTTTTTTTAATGTCCTGATTTATAAAACCGTAGAATTGAAAGAGTGTACTTTCTTTTTTTAACCATGATACTATATCTGATATGTGCGCATGCACAAACTCAACGCTGTCTACTAGCTGTCCCGCAACTCACAAGTATTTCAAACATGCACGGAGACGGGCGAAGCAAAGATATTTTTACCTGCAACATAAGTGAAAGTAAAAGGTGGAAGGACTTGTGGCCTTGTTGCTGTTTTGTTTTGTTTTTCTTCTTTTTTTTTTTTGTTTACAGGAATGCTCCTAATGACAAAGGCCTTTTCTTTGCAAAACCAGCTGACTGGAAACAAGGTTTGTTTTTGTTTTCCTGTAAGTGCCTTCTTCCTTATGGGTCCTACAACACAATGACTGCTGGGGCAACCATGGAAATTCCAGTCGGCTGGATCTAGATTACAAACACATATCCACCTCAGAACAGGTTCACTTCATGTTCAAACAGGTATATTGACCTGAGTAACTCCCTGGTAATTACAAAATGACTTTCCTTTGACCAGGTAAACAGTGTTGTGTGTTTTTAACAGCAGCAGATTTATCTTTATCTCTTTCCTGGTCAAATTAACTGTGTGGCTGAAAGGCTAGCTTAAGTTTTAAATGGCATAGAGCAGTTAATGTTACTGGTTTATCTAACGTTTCCATATAAATGACACAGTTATGTCGCATCTGCACAAACACAACTTAAGGCAACAGCTACCAAACTGTCAAACCTCTGTGGTCAGAACTAGAACAGAGTTATGAAACTATACCAACCTACTTCCCCATTCAAGTGCAATCTGGAAAGCTGATACTGCAGTGTTATATACAATAAAGTGTTGCAAAAGGTAAAAAAAAAAAAAAAAAAGTGTATTCATGTATTCCATCCAAGAGGTTCCTTCTCAAGCAAAAACAACTATGATTATAGTCTGTGTAACACACTTGAAATGGCAAATCAATTTTCTCATCAAGTCTGACTTTAATGCTCCTGGAAATAACATAATTCCTACTTGAATAATGGAATTTCCATTCTTGCAGAGATCCACCCTCTAGAAGTCTAGTGAAGCCAGTGAACGGCAAAATATAGCTCACATGGTTTATTATTAAGTGAAATATATCAGCTGTTACTATCTGGTATCTTGCACTGCAGTTTTACTGTAATATCTTGGCTTAGTTAGCCATTAACTGCAGTGTTGATTCTTTTATTATGGGACGTCTTTGTTCTCATTTGTAGCCAGGTGGAAGCAAAGGCAAGACAAACTTTAGAGTATTTATTACCTAAAAGGTGCAGTGGAACAAGTGCTCAAGTTCCTTGTGTGAAGATAAATAGATTTCCTGATTGTTAACCTGTTTTAGAAGTTCATCTGGGGTGGGGCAGGTTCTATGGTGTCACTGAAACACAGAAACAGCTCAGATGTGCTTTGCAGCAACAATGACAGGAGTCCATTTAGATGCTCACTCACTGGCGTGAAGGGAGTCAACATCATTAAAGCGTATCATGTTACTGTTTGTGCACACGCTGATCGTTTAACTGGCAAGAGGCGGGTCTTGTTTGGAATGCCTCATGCATAAGCAGAGCTGACTTTCCAGCACAGCTTAACCTCCTTCAAAGATGCACAGAGTGGACTTTTTAGTTCGCTGGGCCACAAGCTGAAACATGCTGATCTAGTGATTGTGTTGTTCTTTATACTTTATCTGTGTTTCTGGAGTCCAGAGCTCTTCAGATATTTGATCTGTAACACTGAGTCACGTGTTACATGTGATGTGTTTCTTATTTGCAGGAAATACGTTAAGATACAAGAAATGAGTTATCATCCGTGAAGAAAGGGAAAGTTTTGTTTGGTGCAGCAGTTGCATTTATTTGTCTTTTCTTACACATTAAAAAAATGTCAAATTGGCTAATTGTTAAATGTATAAAATGGAATAAAAAAGACAATCATTTGTAAATGTGGAAGAAAATTTTGGAGAACAGTACCCCAACTATGTTTAATTACAGCGATTTAGTTAAATTGCATTAGTTTCTGTCTCTACTGGATTTAAAGGTTTAAGCTACAAGGACTTCTAGCGACTGGGCAGCACGGGGAAGCAGGAGCACACAGATAAAGACCCAAAAAATTGTGCAATTGTACATTGTGCTGTGTAACCCTGTGGCCTCATACAGATTGTACTTATGAAAAGGTGGCACTGCAAAAGATTTTTAACCGTTGTTTTGAACTGAAAGTGGAAAGTGGAAAAGTAGTGGCATAGGATTATGCTGTTTCTGTACTTTGAGATGTACGGAAGTTTTAGCACAAAAATATATTTAAAGTACCTAAAGTACTAATTATGCAGAATGGTCCTTTTAAGTATCGTATTCAATTTATTACTGGATCATTATGTTTGATTATTGTGTATATTACTTTAATTTTGCAGCTGGTAATTGTTTTTGATTATATAAATACTATTATACAGCATAATGAATTTTAAAATATGAAAAATAGTAAGCGAGTCCATCTTTAAAATGAATAAATGTACTTCCACTGCTGTCTCCGTCCATATGCTCATCCAGCGGGGGAGAGATTGGGAAAGATAGAAAGAAAGAAAGTTCACTCCCCCTGTCTGCACACGCCTTTGCCCAACAGCTCTTGAATTACCTTTGTGCAGTAAATGAAACCCACTCTTAAATGATCCTTGTACAGTGTATGAAACGCATTCTTTGCCCTGCAGTTCCTCCTCCACACCGACAGGGGTCGCGCAGCCGGAAGGCGCTGGTCTCGCTCTCCCGCATCCTGTGGTGATGCTGCTGAGTAAAGAGGAGGGGGCCTTTCCTGCTTAAGTGGGCACATCGGCTATTGAGGACAAGTCGAAGACCTCACAGCTAAAGGCGGCTATCCTGAAAGAACATAAGCACCTTATTATTTAGACATTTTTTAACCTGGCGGATCCACGTGGCTTCATGGTGTGTCACAGCGGGGCCGCTTGAGTCTGTCGGCGTGTGTGCGGCGCCGGGTGTCGGCCACGGAGTGTGGGAAAAATGCCTTCTTTCTCGCGGAGGTAACATTTTCAGACACAAGAGGAGCTAACTAGAAAAATGTGTCATGCTGAATATGAGTTTGAGGTGTGGGCTCGTCGTGACCGTTACTTATCTTTAAGGAGGCGGGTTTTTGAGTTCTGTGAACAACCTGGGGACCCGGTGTTGTGTTACACTAATTTAGCAAACCCAGAGCTGCTACAGGTCCGACCTAAAACGCATTTTATTTGGCAGCTTTTACCAGAAATGCCTTGGTTCAGTTTTATAGATAGAGTCCGTTATTTCCGTACAGTCTGTGGTTATTCAATAGTGGGTGTGTCTGTCTGCAGGAAAATATATTTCATAACTTCATGACTGCCACGACATCATTTTGGTTATAAAATTAACTGAGCCAAGAATTATCGCTATCAATGTCTGCATGTGTTACATGTTTAATAAATCCTATCAAATATTGGAAAATTAGCTCAACAGATCTTAGGAACTGTTGCAAACTAGTGTTTTTTCACTCTGCCCTCGTGTTTACTTTCTCTATATCCACACCACCCCCTCCAGCAACTTGGGAGCAACAGTTGCATCATTGTAACGAAGGCCTGTTGCTCCAGTTGCAGTGCACATTATCTGCTGTCATATATGGACACACCAGTCTATGATAAGTGCTCATTTTCTCGTGCTGGCTCTCTCTGTGTGTGTCCGTGGAATAGCAGCCTGTGGATTGGCTTGCCCAGTCAGCGCAGTGCATTCCTCCATGTAATAAGCTTCTTGTTAAGAGCCCAGGTCTCGCAGCAGTGGGCTATTGGCTGACCAGGGCGCTGCAGAGTCCCCACACAAAGAAGCTCTCTGTTAGCCGGGCTCACAGGCCCTCCTGGGAGGAGGCCCTGCTCGCTCCAAATGGGATACATCTCAGTGCCCTGTCAGCAAGGAACACACCTTTTCATAGGAAGCTTGAGTTTCACCACAGTCATCTGTAACACTTAAGGTGTTTGTGGGAACGGGCGATGAAGCTCAACTAATTTCTTCAGGGCTCGGTTAACAAGTTGGTTGTTTTAACTGATTCCACATTCCCCAGTGCCCACACGCTATGGCCAGACTATGCTATGTATGATACTTTAATATTATTTAGCTTGTAAAACAGTTTGTGACTCTGGAGGAGGTTTTCTGGGAGAACTACCCTAGTTATGCATTTAAAACATTTTTTTTTTTTTTGAAGGCTACAAACTAAGTTTGAAAGACAGTAAGTGAAGTAAGTAAAGTTTATAGTGCTTTTTGGGACAAAGAACAGTCTGGTAAGCTGCTTTTTAAAGGATGCCACAGAGTCAGTGGTGCGAAGAGAGAGCAGTAAGCTGTTCTATAGTTTTGGAGCTGAGGTTTGGAAGGCAGAATCCCCTTCAGTTTTCAGTAGAAGGCCCCTGTCTGAGGGCCTGATAATCCAATTTGGAGAATGGGGATGAAGCAGTTCCATAATGTAGAAGGAGGGCCTCACCCTTCTAAGGGGGCAGACTAGGAATGAATCTAATGAAAGATATCAAGTTGCATTATGGGAAGTGTTGGATCTGTGAAAAGTTTAAGTGGCTGTAAGCTCATCTGGCTGATGGAGCTTATGGCACGGTAAGGATTCTGTTCGTTCAAAGTTCACAAGAATTGCTACGTCTCCTACAGTATCGGTCAAAGTTTAATCAAACCTACACACGGTGATCACCTAATGGGTCTTACACCAAAATGTGCTCAAGGGTAAGGTCACATTTGTTCTTTTACAGTTTCCATTTTCACAAGAATCGCCGCTCCTCGTAGAGGATTGGTTAGCTTTTAGTGAAGTGAGCGATAAGGAAATGAACATTGTGAAATCCAGATGAAGTGCTCACAAATTAGACATAAACAACCTTTTAATCGTGTTCGTTTCATACTTATCAGCCTTGATATAATGGAAAGTAATGTAAACTGTATTGTTTATGTGTAAGCTGAAATCACCAGGAGAGACACAATGTCACATTTAGAATGATGCTGTTTCTGTTATGTAGCCTGATGGTCCATGTTATGTCACCTTGTAGGGTTTGGCCTGCACTTGTGTTGCTCCTGTTCCCTTCCGCTGTGGCTGCAGAAGAGCCTTCGCTGCTGGATGGCTGGCACGATGTCTGGCTCTTCCGTTTTCTCGTCAACATGCTGGGATACTCCACCATCATCATCCCTGGCTACCTCCTCATTAGCTATTTCAAGCGCACCAATTATGTAGAAACAGGTTCGGGCTTGTGAGATTCTGCCGCCTTATTTTTAAATGTACAACAGCTGAGCAATTGAAATTGTTCCTCATTTATCTTGCTCTCTTTTGTTTAGGTAGTGGTATTTGCTATCCTCTCATAAAGACCTGCGTGTTTGGAAACGAGGGCAAGACCAGTCTGTTGGATGATGGGTCTGCAGGAAGCAGGAATGAGCCTGATTCGGGTGCATCACTCAAACAGGCGCTCAAGTTGATCTTTTGTGCTGCTGGACTTCAGGTATGGTATCCTCTCAAAACCTTCATTCATTAAATGCATATGCTAATAATCTTCCCATCCAATAAATGTATTAATCCACACAAATTACTTATAAGGTGTGTAAGTTGTAAAATGAACAAAAATAAAGATTGAATTAAAAAAGGGTGGCACGGTGGTTCACTCCATCTTGCTCTCACATCTAAAGACATGCTTGTTAGGTTAATTGGTGATTCTGTTAGCTGTAGGTGTGAATGGTTGTCTGTCTCTGTGTTCCCTCGCCCAATGACACCTCAGATAAGAATCAAGAAACAGGATCTTTCCTATTTTTAAATGGAAGAAGTTGAGATTAACCAAGTCTCTTTCTAGAGCTTGGTGCCTGAGCAGGTTTTTTTGGAATGAGTGGTGACTGAGAACATGTTGGTCACTCTGGCAAAATCACAATAACATACAGAATGATAACTGTCACTGAGCTATCTGAGCTTTATGGCACAGTGGCCAGACAGCAGGTCCTCTTTAGAGAAAGGCACATAAAAACTCACTTTAGGTTTTCAAAAGAGCACTTGAAGGACTCATCTGATAAACCCAAGTTTGAAATGTTTGGCCTCAATTCTAAGTAGCATATCTGGAGGAAACCAGGCCCTGCTCATCACCTGCACAGTACCGCCCCAGCAGTGAAGCCGGGCGGCAGCAGATTCATGCTATGGCAGTGGTTATCAGTGTCACAGAGAGGGAGATCAATCACGGTTTCAGGGAAAACTGAATAGCAAAGAGAGATCCTTATGGCGCGTTTCCATACGGGACTACTCAGCGCGGCCCGCCTCGACTCACAACTACTTGTTGTGTTTCCATTGCAATTGAGAACCACCACAGTGCGGGTGGAGTCAATATAGCAGCGCGGCTGTAGTCTCTTGACGTGATAGTAGCTAGTAGGGGCAGGTAACGGTGATTAAGCGGCAATCGCCCGGCAGTATAGGGTTATAATATGTATGCTGTGTGTGCGTTTCAGATGGCTCTCTTGTTGCAAAACTACCACTACAAACTGTCGGTCTGGGCATTCAACTCGTGCTTTGCGTGTCTCCAGTTTCGTGCTGTCGGGTTTTTAAAATGGCACGTTGATTCTGGTGAAGGAGTCACTCTCATGACTCCGCTAGTGACGACACTCTCTGGCCAGTCAGTGGCATGCTGTTCTTCCGCGTCACATTTTCATATCTCCGCGGATCGCTTGGAACCTCAGGTGAGTGGGTACGAAAAAAGTACCTGCAGCCTTGTACCGATTACTAATGGAAACGCCGTCAAACCGTGTCGAGTCGAGCCGTGCCGAGTAGTCCCCTGTGGAAACGCACCATTAGTGAAAGAAAACCTGCTACAGAGCACTCAGCACCTCAGACTGAGCTGAAGGTTCACCTTCACATTTATCACATTTATGTGGAGAGAGTGGTGACAATGTAAGAGAGAAGCCTGGACCACTAAGGCAAAAAAGAACGAGAAAGTCTGACTGGAGAAACTGGAGAAGCAAGTGCTTTATTGTTATTAAGACAAGTAGGCTGTCATTTGTTCATAGTCATGATCAGAGGGACTTCTAAATTTGTTCATAAAGTGTGAACTGAGTGTTCTTGATTGGCATGGCCAGAGTGTCACCTTAAACACAAAGAAATATCTTTGGAGAGGCCTGAAATGTCTGACAGTCCCCATTTTCTCTCAAAATGTAAATGAGCCCACCTACCACTTTAATCACACTGTGGATCTTGTACTGACATATGGCATAGAAACTGAAGACTTAACAGTATTTCCTGAAAACCCCCTCCTGTCTGATCATTTCTTAATAACATTTCCATTTATTTTAATGGATTACACAGCAGTGGGGAATAGACTTTATTACACTAGAAGTCTTTCTGAAAGTTCTGTATCTAAGTTCAAGGATCTAATTCCTCCACTATTATCCTCTTCAATGCCATGTGCCAACACAGTGCAGAGCAGCTACCTAAACTCTACTCCCACAGAGGTAGATTATCTTGTCAGTAGTTTTACATTTTTACTGCGTACAACTCAGGATACTGTGGCCCCTCTGAAAAAGAAAGCTTCAAATCAGAAGTGTTTGACTCCATGGTATAACTCACAAATGTGCAGCTTAAAGCAGACAACCCATAAGCTGGAGAGGAAATGGTGTTTCACTAATTTAGAATATCTTCATTTAGCCTGGAAAAATAGTTTGTTGCTCTATTTTAAAAAAATAAATCTTCACTGTACCCTGTCAAATAAAGCCGAAAAAAGTTGTTGTTTTTTTAAAAAAAAAAAGAAAAAAAAATTGCTCATAACCATCTCACAGATGTATCTTTGTTTACATCTACTTTCAGTACTGCTGATATTTATTTAAACGCTTTCACTCCGATTGATCTTTCTGAGTTAACTTCAATAGTTACTTCCTCCAAACAATCAACATGTCTGTTAGACCCCATTCCTACCAAATAATTAATGCTTCATTTTTAAATATGACCAATCTGTCTTTATTAATAGGCATGTACCACAGGCTTTTGAGGTGGCAATATTTAAACCTTTACTTAAAAAGCCATTACTTGACCCAGCTGTCTTAGCTAATTATAGGCCAATCTCCAACCTTCTCTTTATCTCAACAATTCTTGAAAGAGTAGTTGTAAAACAGCTAACTGATCATGTGCAGAGGAACGGTTTATTTGAAGTTTCAGTCAGTTTTCAGAATTCATCACAGCATTAGTGAAGGTTACAAATGATCTTCTTACAGCCTTTAACAAAGTTAAATGTGAAAAAGGTAAAGTGTTTGAATGCTACCTGATTGCACTAAATATAACTGGTTGCCACAAGAATGAAAGAAGAATGAATGATTATTGGGGGTTGGTATAGTAGAGTAATACCTGCTTTCAAACCTACACTGTCAGAAATTGGGGCAAAAGTCACAGTTCTCATTCTGTAGAAGTCAAAGGAAGCTGAAAGTATGCACTTCAATGCGGCCAGAATGAAGATAACTACTTAAAGTGTGGGACGTATTAGTTACGTTTTGTTTTAAATGCTGTGTTCAGGTAACGCATCATCAAAAGCAGATAGTATGCAAATGTCATGAGTGGTATATTAGAACAGACTTACAGTAAGTAAGTCTGAATTGACAGTTACATAAAAATACCCAAAAGAATGCTGAACCACCCAGCAAAATTAATTTAATGCTGTTATTTAATAAAATAAACTCAGTAATAACTCAGTGTCAAGAATAAACTTTTTTTTTTTTTTTTTTTAAATCTTAGGCTTCATATCTGACATGGGGAGTCCTCCAGGAGAGGGTGATGACTCGTTCATACGGTGCCACAACTCCAGAGGAGGAGGGTGAGAAATTCAAGGATTCGCAGTTCTTGGTCTTCATGAACCGTATCCTTGCTCTGACCGTGTCGGGCCTCTGGTGCATCTTGTTCAAGCAACCTCGCCATGGAGCACCCATGTACAAGTACTCTTTTGCCTCGCTCTCCAACATCCTGAGCAGCTGGTGCCAGTACGAGGCCCTCAAGTACATCAGTTTCCCCACTCAAGTCTTGGCCAAGGCCTCCAAAGTCATTCCTGTCATGCTCATGGGCAAGATTGTCTCGCGTAAAAGCTACGAATACTGGGAGTACTTCACTGCTGTGCTGATCTCAGTCGGCGTCAGCATGTTTCTGCTCTCCAGCACGACCAGCAAGCATCCATCCACCGTCACCACTTTCAGCGGGGTCATCATCCTCGTCGGCTACATCGTCTTCGACAGCTTTACCTCCAACTGGCAGGACAACCTGTTCAAGTACAAGATGTCATCCGTGCAGATGATGTTTGGGGTCAACCTGTTTTCATGTCTCTTCACTGTCGGTTCGCTGCTGGAGCAGGGTGCCTTCTTTGAGTCGCTGAGCTTCATGACCCGTCACTCTGAGTTTGCCTTTCATGCAGTGTTGCTGTCCGTGTGTTCGGCATGTGGCCAGCTATTCATTTTCTACACTATCAACCAGTTTGGTGCTGCCATCTTCACCATCATTATGACCCTGCGACAGGCTTTTGCCATTCTCCTCTCGTGTTTCCTTTACGGTCACACTGTTACCTTAGTAGGTGGCTTTGGTGTCGCTATAGTCTTCCTGGCACTTTTCCTACGGGTGTATGCACGTAGCCGCATGAAGTCAGGTCGGCGGGCAGCGCAGCCGCTCGCACAGAAGGTGTAGCACTCCAAAGTCGCACCAAACTGGGAACTAAGACCACGTTTTCTGTGGTGCTTTATGTCTATTTGCGTGCATCTTTCTTTATTTTTGTTTTTACTGTTCTATTCTTTTTTTAAATTTTTATTTTTGTTAGCAATGGTACAGAAAGGGATTCTGCAGTTTTAACTCCTACACCAAGGATCCCCAAGGGGTCCATGTGATTTGTCAGGTCAGAGAAGCTTTGAGTGCCTGCAAACTGCCTCTTCAGCTCTTTACTATTTTCTTTTTAAACCTCCATATGAGGCTCATTCAGCCAGTTTAGGGTTTTTGTGACCGTGGAAAATGTATGCGAGTTTGTTGGCTAAGCATATTTCTCGAGCATTAATGGTATTGTCCCTTATTTAACTTTATCCAGGCTGATAATGCTATTTGTTGGCTTATCCTTCAGTCGCTGCAGCCAGATGTTTATCTCACAATCTCTTATGTTGGAGAGCAGAGGCCTTTATGTGTCTTATGATGGAGTTTTAGTTTCAGTTACTTTAAGGTACATTAACATGTTACAGAGGCTAGCATCAGTTCACTCTGAGGTAAACAACATTTTGGGTCCTAAAAGAATTGGATGCTGCTGTGGATTATTTTAGATTTTTTTTCCACATTATGTTTTACTTAATGTTTTAAACTTTGGGCAAAAAAAAATGTAAATATATATATATATATCTTAAATCACTTTTTTCAAGCCAACTTGTTAGATGTGTACTTTTGTAAAAGGACTGCTTTGATGTGAATGTTTGGAGGAACACTGAATGGATGATTCTGATGCCTCATTGCTGTCACAAATGATGTGAAGATACTGTAGACCCAGGGGTCAGTTTGCAGAATAGAATGCATACAAGGGAAATGCAATGTAACTGGTACCTTGTTTTTATCATTCTACTATTTCCTCTGGTAACTGGATTAATATTAAAATAATAACTTAATACTATGAAGTGTTTTGCAGTGATGTTTGTTGGTTTTAGTGGACCAGAGTAGACCCAAAAGAAGCTAGTAGCATCAGAATACCAAAGAGTTCTTGGACAACACCTATTATGGAAAATAAAAATGTCTACACTCCAAATTAAGATACTTGATTTGACTAGTACATATAAAATTCCAAAGAGTCCTGTCCTCTCCTGTTTCCACTGCCTTATAACAGGCTAAGTACCACAGGCTTTTAAGGTGGAAACCCAGCTGTCATAGCTAATTATAAGCCAGTTTCTAACCTTCCTTTTATTTAAAAAAAAAAGTAGTAATCTTGAAAGAGCAGATGGAAAACATCTGCAGAGGAATAGTTTATGTGAAGAGTTTCAGTCAGGATTTAGTGCATCATAGTACAGAAACAGAATTAGTGAAAGTTACAAATTGTCTTTAAAATAATGGCCCGAGTCATTTGTTTCAGGTTTTTCAGAAAAGACAAAAAACTGAACCAAATATTGAAAATATGATTTAGTCAAAAATAGAACTTTCGTTAAAAAAATGACTTAGGCTATTATTTTTTAGCGGGTGATGAAATGATCCTCTTATGGCCTCTGACAGTGGATTCATCTCTGTGCTTGTCCTGTTGACCACAGTATTTTACTACAGGGATTAGAACACACTGTTGGTATTAAAGGAAATGCGCTGCAATGATTTGAATCATATCTGTCTGATAGGTTCCAAATGGAGAGCCTTCACACACAAAATTAGTCACAGAGTTCCACAGGGTTACGTGGTGAGACTAATACTTTTTTAGCCTAAAAAGGCTGATGGGGTATTGTAAATGTGATGACTCAAGAACGATGTGACCTAGGATTTTCAAATTGATGCCATAGATGCATCTGCTAAAACTCTTGCATGAGTTTGAATCTCAAACCTCAAGGTCTCAACCTCATGGTCAGAGGTCCGGTTTTCTGAAAATAACTCTAATAACTCTAGGTCACATTGTTAACTAGGGGTGGGCGATATGGACCAAAAATAATATCACAATATTTTTTTAGCTGAATGGCGATATACGATATATATAAGATATATTTTTACTTCGCAAAAGGTATAAACAAAAAGGCACTACTGAGTCACATGGGCACTTTTTTTTAACATTCAGCTGTAGATGTACATGAGAAACTACTCAAAAATAAACTATTGGCATATTTAAATAATAATGCTTCTCAAATAAATTAATGTGTTTTTCCTTCATAACAAAACACTCGCAGCTCTGCTCTTAATATGTAAACAGAAAAGATACTGAGCAAAAACAGCAAAAGGCTGACTTATTCTTTGAAAGCCAGTCTGCAGTGAAGTAGACTTCACCAAAGTACTTCGTCCTGTGTGTACTCCTGTACAGCCAGTACTCTGTTCAAATAACAAAACATGTAAACAGAGTGAATGAACAAAATTCCATCCTTCAGTCAGAAAGGTTCTCGCTAGTTCAGTAAATCCATAGACATATGCACTGACGTATCACAGCAACGGACACACCTGCTCAATGCGGCGTCTGGCGGCTGC
>JAVDPK010000508.1:723100-738903 GCA_034780415.1 Cichlasoma orientale | reverse complement strand
TGTGTGTGTGTGTGTGTGTGTGTGTGTGTGTGTGTGTGTGTGTGTGTGTGTGTGTGTGTGTGTGTGTGTGTGGCTAAACAACCTTCCCTCACCACCTTCCAGCAGCTGCTGGGTCAAACAACTTTTCTGGTTGTTAAAATAGACCACATTTTGAGCCCTTAGAGTCTTTAAATGTTTTAAAGAAGCCAATTAAAAATGTCTATTATTAAATTCAGTCAAGAAGCAAATACATGTACTATAGGCCCAAAAATGCTGCGACCTGAAGAGCTTTTTCAGCATTAGGAACTAAGAATTAATAGGGTAGCATCTTTGTTTATGCATAAACTGCAGTTTATCCAGTATCCCAACACCTTCTAGACCAGTGGTTCCCAATGTCAAGAGTGCTGCGGCACCCTTAAAAACCAGAAAATCCCATCCCACACAAGAGAGAAAGATTATAACACCATCATGCTGCAACCCTGGAAAACAACATTCAAGCTTTACAGCCAAAACAAATGCAAATAATACATATAAATATTCCATTTGTGTCTTTCATCATTGAGCACACCAGTTACACATCAAGAGGAGTGGCTTTAGGAAAGATAAAAGACAGAAAGATAAAAGCAGGACTCCTTCATGGTTTGCTGATCAATGTTTGCCATAACTGCTTATGAAACTTACCAAAGAGACACATTAACCACTTTCTACTTTGGCAATGACTTACCACTGTAACATTTCAGTTTCCAGTGACAACCCGAAAACAACAACCCGATCTTAATGAGCAACTATTGGCAAGTCATAATTAACATGCACCAAATCCATGTATGCTCATAGTCAGACTGAAGCCAGGTGAGCCACCATAACATTTACTCGCCAACGCCTCACTCCTGCCTCCCTTGAAGCAGCACGTTTCACATCAGCCCTGCATATTTTCCACTCTGCTTACTGATAACTGCAGTACACAAAGATAATGAAAGTGGTGGAATGTAACGCTCAAGGATACAAGCTGCAGGACAGGAAAGCTGTTAAAAGCCGGCATATTTAATATTTTACAGATTGTAAACACACACTCACACACAGTGTGTCAGTGACATTTAAGCTTAAATCCTCTGCTATTTTCACAACAGCGCAGAAAAACCACTGTACAAACGTAACCACCATTTGAGGGGTGGCTGTAGCTCAGGAGGTAGAGCAGGTCATCTACTAATCGAAAGGTTGGTGGTTCAATGCCTGGCTGCTACAGTCTGCATGCAAGATACTGAACCCAGAGTTGCTCCTGACACGTTCATCGGAGGGTGAATGTGTGTGAATATCAGGCAGAGAGGACTCAGGGGGAAAAGTGCTTGTGTGAATGAGACCTGTTGTATAAATTCAGCTAGATATAAAAGTGCTACATAAGAACCAGTTCATTTACCATACAATTTTTATTTCCTTTAGAAAGGCGACAGAAGTGCTAGAAGTCACAAGACATCAGTAACTTGCTGAGCTAAATTTCACACTCAAATGTAGAGGAAACTGTCATTTGAATACTGGAATATCCACTGCAATCAAAGCCATCCAACTCCACCAGCAGAAAACAGAGAGGAAGGAAACATTAGCCTTCAGATTCCAAGGAAGTAAAAGACGAGGGAAGATATCTGATGAAAACAAGATGTGACACAAAAACTGAAGAAAGTCAAGGACTATTTACTTTTTCTGGAGCTCTGAAAACACAAATCAAACAATTCAAAAAGAAAATAAATAATAATAATAAATTGCTCCATAAACAACAGATGCAGTACACTAAAGGGGCCCCTTTATTTTTCCCTTATTTCCTGTCATATATTTCCTGTTAGAATTATGAGTCAATTGCACATAGGCCCACCCACCTCCTTTATAAATCTTCTGTTAACAAAGAAAACCTGAGAAAGTTGATTCTGGAAATAGCACAAAGGATATACGGTAGTAGACTACTTTACTAGCAAGACTTTCAATAGCAACAGTAAAAGCAACATCAACATTTAGATCTATGGAAAATACATCAATAAACAATGTTGGAAATTGTGGCTGATAGTATGATTTTGATGGCCATGATGTCATTGACATACATGTGACACTGTAAGGAAAGAAGAAGAGCCGTTCCCTCGAGTCACTGCAAATGTCCACTTGGAGAAATGTAGTCGTGTTGCAGTGGATAAAATGTTCATCAGAAGGATAAATGTAATTTGGAGACTTTAATGGTGCAGTGCAAGGAAAAAAAGCTCCACATCTGACAAAAACCAAACAGTGTATCAGCACAAACCCCTCATACCAGCTATCCACCACTGTGGTGGAGGGGTGATGGCTGTTGACTTGATTGAGCTCCTCTGTATAACTAATTTATTCGAAAGTATTCTAAAGTCAAATGTGAGGCCATCTGTCCAACAGCGTGGCTGCTCCAAAAGCTTGACAGAAATTGGGTCATGCAACAGGACGATGATGCCAAGCACACCAGCAAAGACTGGGCAAGCTCAGTGCACTGATGAAGACCCATAGGGAATATCATGAGTGTCGTACACTGTGATTCATGGAAAAATGACTAAACTCAAATTTCCAAACCACAGCGCGACAGTACCTGGCTTCAGAACTTTTAGAGCTGAGATGGCAAGAACAAAGGTGGAGGAAATGCAGTGTTTGAAAAGTAGTGCAATCCTGGCCCAGCTATTGAACTGATAAGTGTCTTATTGCATCTGCATCTGCTACTGTTACATTTAACCATCAGCTGATCCAGAGGTACCATTTGGCATTACTCATTCTACTGTAGAACCCAGACAACCCAGCATTTTATTTATGGTTATTATTATTATTGGTTATTTATGGCCATTATTTAATCATGTCTAACTGGGTGGAATATTACCAACTTATCACCAGAATGTCAACTGTGCCACGAGAGAAAACAGTAGTAGACCTGCTGTATGAAAATGTTGCCACTGTGACGCTGATAAATTAACAGTCTATTATATCATTACAGATGGGCAGGACTGATAGCATTTGATAGCTCCCACATTAATGTTACTGTTTTATTATTAGCCATAGCTACTACCTCAAATGATAACGTAACAGACAGCTAATGTAATAAAGGCACTTTCGTCTGCTCCCTTTCCACAGGGGTTGCCAAAGTGGACGGATCCGCATTTTTGATTTGGCAAAATTTTTTTGCCAGATGCACTTCCTGATGCAAACCTCCCCATTACCCTAGCCTGGGACCAGCACTAGGAGTGCACATGCCTGTGACGCCCTGAGGCTGATAATTTTCAGCAACTCATAAAGACCACATTGTGGTTCAAAGCTTGGTTAAAAAATAATAATTTTAATCAATAATGAACTAAAGTTTAACACAGCAGCAATACTGGTAAAATATCTGATGTGCCAGAAAAAGTAAACAGTCAGCAGGGAGTGGTGAACTTGAGTAACCCCAGTTATAACTATAAAACAATGCAAAACAGATCAAAGTGCAGAGACCCACAGAAGCAAACCTTGACTTCAAGTCCTGAATTACTCAACACCCCGTGTAGATGCCATGTGCTTTTTTTAGCTTTCCATGTGTGCCACAAAGCAGGAACATGATTTGCATACTGTCAGGGCCAAAGATGCAATGTGACGTGTGCATGGATACAGCCATGGTCAAGTGCTCAAATGGAACAGCTAGAAAGTCCAAAAGAACTGCTAAAGGTGCTTATTAGTATGGTCAGTGTGAGCTAAGGCATTGCGCGATGAAGGATTGTAGGAATTTTTAGAATTTTACAAAACTGGTTTTCAATCTTGACATCTACAATTAAGGTGATAAGGCATCCCAGCAGTTCTTAGGCCTGAATTCACAGTAAGGAGACGTGGAACAGAAATATTAAAACAAGCCAGCACAAGCAGAAAGACTGAGCTGAGTCCCCACCCGAATCATAAAAGACAAAAATGAGCAGGACAAAGAAGTGCTCCAAGCAGAACACACTAAATCCAAGGAACAGAGCTTTTTAAAGTCAGGTACAAATGAGCTGTGCAGCACAGCAGCCACTTTATTCAGCTTTTCCTCAAATCACTGCCGGTCACTTACATACAAAATTCATTTTTGAAACAACAGGCCACAGTAGCCACGGCATGTCAACCATTAAACAAACTTATGCCACCGAATACTGTCCATTATCCTACCTGTCGATGTACAGCATAAGTGATGGAGTTGCCATCCTGCTCTGTCAACAAGTACGGAACAGAGAAACGAGAGCTTGGAGTCTGAGCTTCAAAAGAAGAACACAGGAAAAGAAAAACAGCACCAAAAAAAAAAACTGTGATTGAACTCAAAGCTCAGCAAGTCCCTCTGCGTTCATGGTTTTTGTTACACAGCGTAAGAAAAGTCCTGCACAGCTACTGCGTTCAGGCAGAGTGAGAAGGAATGGGCTGCTCCTGTGTGTCCCCACCTCCTCAGAGAGGAGCAGCCTTGTAAACAAAAGGGAAGGAAGGAACAGGAGGAATCAGCGTGAGAAGCAGGCGTCTGAGGGGCACTCGGTGAATGAGTAACTTCTCCTTGTGGCAAATGAGTAAAAACAGGGATGAGGGAGTGCCATTTAACACACTCATTAAGTCAAACATAATAAGCAAATTTCAGGTCCAATTGTAGTTTCAGCTCCCAAAAGAAAACAAGTATCCCTGAAGGTTAAAACGGTCTGTCAGCTCTAATTATGATCAGGTTATCTGTTCTCCTAGGTGCAACCTCCAGGCATTCATGGAGAGAGGATTTAAACTAGGATCATTCCATCTCAAATCATCAAATTTTTAGAACATTTTCTGCTCGACCACCTCTGATTTGCCTAAAAATTATATAGTCCAAATAAAATTATTAAAATGATTGCTGTGAAAATTTAGCTTCATATATCAAATACTTTTCTAGACATTTATTTTTATATATTTTTTTTAAAAAAAAGCCCGTCCACCATCATTTTCATACTTTTTCTTTGGTCGTTGAAATCTGAAGGCATGTTTGAACACGAATATCTCAAAAACTATAAAGATAAAAGCCTGAAATTTCCACTGGTCTTAACATTACAACTGAATTTCTCAATGGTATATAGTTGTATTTCACAATAATGGGACCATTCAGAACTTGTCACTAGTTATCTTTCGCAATGTGAAGTGTTTTTTTAATATACTGTGCTCAAATATGGGACTTTACAGTACTGCTTTCATTTTTTTTTTTGGGGTCATATTTTAGCTAGCTTCCTGTAAAAACTGTGATATAATTTGAAGGAATTTATTGTCCATTAGCAGCTAGCTTAGCCTCGTTGAATTTCCCACTGTCACATCGTCTGTGAGACTCCTGTTAGAAATTTCTACTTGACATAAAAAGGTTAAATTGCGATATCATTGCTATTGCAACACCATGCCTTTCTGTTCCATGGCACATGCAACAACAGCACAAGCCCAGGCATGTCTGAGAGCTGTGCGTCAGTCTCTGATGACGAATGAAAGGGAGCTACTTCAACAACCTCCAACAAAGCACAGTACTTTGCAAAATAACTGATTCCACTAAAAGGTGGAAGCAACAAACGTGTTTCACCACTTGAAGTAGAAACACCATCAAGTACACCCAGGCTACAAAGGACAGTGCTGTGCTGCTCCTGGAGACTTACAAGGTTACTTTACTTATTGTTAAAGTAAAGTGTTAAGTGGTTATTTTATACACGTTTGTCAGTGTCCAAGGAAAAAACTGCCAAGCCTACTTTTGTGCTTGCAGTTGACTTACACTGTGTCACTACTATTGCACTCTAATGCTGCTGCTGCTGGCACCTTGTTTCAGTAGATTCACACTTTAAATTAGGTAGTGTGTCATCACTGACAGTAGCTGGTTGTGGGAGTGGCGCAGTGGGTAGGTGCTCGCTTTGCAGCCGGTGGGCTGCCGGTTCCTGTCCCTGCGCTGCGTTGTGTCCTTGGGCAGGACACTTAAACCACATTGCCTAACGGTAGCGCCGGTCTCTGGCTGCATGACCGCAGATGCTCATCTCTGGATGAGTGATCTGGAACGATCATTTCGTTGTGTGCACAATGACAATGAGTTGAATCTACATCTACAAATGCTAGGGCTGCAGCGCTCAGGTGTCACCGTGTAATCGGAGCATTTCACCCACATTAGTAGCATTAAAGTTCTCCATCATTTTCATCATGTGGAAAAAAAACCAAAAAAAACACCCTTTAACACCGAGTGGATCATCGGTGACACGCCTTTCCACGCCTCCACTGCTCTCTACACTGGTGTGTGTGTTGTGCTCGCTGTACTGAGAATTTCAGATGTTAGCTACGGAACAGAGTAAGCGCTGCCATTAGCACTAGCGATCATTCAGTAACAAAGGGAATTTACAGAGCTCCTGAGTGTGATCCAATCTTTCATAAATGTTTGTAGAAGCATGCCTAGGTGAGTGAATACTTCTGGCAATACAGTGTAAGTTCAACTTAAAGGTGCTGTTGCAGCCAACAAATCAGAAGATCATCCTCCGTGTAAAAACAAACGTCAACAACTCATCTAAGGGTTTCTGAGAATTTCTGGTCTGGACCAAAGCAGTGTACTCACAAACACTGCAGGAAACAGGTCAGCCTAAAAAGGCAGTCCTGTTCATAAACCATCGACTCATTTTAATAAGGTCATCTCTACTCTTAATAACACCACAGACAGTTATTAAAAGCATCTCAACCGGGGTTGGGTTCTGAACTCTGTACATTTTAGCGTTTCGACCAAATTACATCAGTAATACCGAGTACTAAGAAGATACTATCGGCTGATGTGGCAGAGTAATACGCCAGATGTGCTTCCTGATGCAACCTCAAAGGAAATGTCAATACTGCCAAGTACTGATTCACATTTACACTAAATTAATGAGTCTAGTAGAGCACACCTGGGTTAGAGGAAGAAAGAGGATGCACCATCCGGCATCCCTCCTGTAACATTTTGAACAACACACACAGCAGTGGTGGTGGCAGCAAGCCGAGAACAGATGCGATTACACTTCTCAAAACTTGATGCAGACGGAGCTCTTTCCAACATGTGCAATGCAGAAGGCAAACCAAATCCCCAATGCACAACTGACCAAACACCTGACCAAACACCTGACCAAATACAAAATGTAGCTAAAAGCTGAAAAGTGTACCCGAGAACATGTGATAGCCTGAAAGCCAAATTCATCAAACAACCAGCAGTTAACTTTAGCACCTCTATTGCTAACTTATAAAAAGTTGAACCCGTGGATGATGATAAACCTTTTAGTGAGACATCAGCGTTTTTACACTGGCTGCAGTCAAACTTCTTAATCAGTGTGCTATTTACGTTAAACATCAGGTAGTATGTCCAAAACCTTCGCATGTAACCCGAACCAATATTAGTCTAACATTACTATTTAATATTGTGGTATGCAATCACTGTGACAGTGACATCAACATCACAGACATGGTCAATTAGCAACCAAAGCTGCTAGCAGCTGGTGTGGCGTGCATACATAACAAAATGTTTCCATTGAGAAGTACGGACCTATTTTATAAGAGAACGATTTGAATGACTTATTTCAAAACAAATACAGAAATAATGCTCTGTTGGGTACTGGTACTGAATTACGTGCACCGGTACCGGTGCGAGCATGAAACGTACCCTACACTAATCTCTACTAGATAATACGATTTCAACTTCACTGCATATCATTTAATATTAAACTGATATTTTATAATTTATAACCCGGCTCCTTTACTTGACTCAAAGTTTTAAAGCACTCAGACGTGTCAAAACAACACAATAGGTGTCGTGTCACAGCCGTGAACAGAATTTCCTACCTAAAACAAAAAACATTAGACTAGGTGCTGTGGAATCCCTTTCTTGTTCAGTCTTGGGACCCCAACAGAAAGAGGAATGTGGCAAAGCGGTGAGAGCAAATCAAAAGCCTGCCTGATTAAAGGCCACATGTGATCAAGGTCAATGAGTATAAAACCAACTGGAAACATGCTTCAAGCAATTTCAGTTCAACTTTGCTGAATAGAAATTCATCAGTCAGATGAGTAAAATAACTGAAGTCTTTCTGGGTAAAAGAAGGCTCTTGTTCACATGCTTAGTTTAGTATTTGTGCTCTGTTTTTAGTATTTTTACTCTCCTTACTAACAGAGCACTGGGCTCCATTCTTTTGCCTTTTCCTTGCACTTAACTTTCAAACTTCACCTTAAGTAGCCTTAGTAAACCGCTGTTCCCCTAAGGTGCTCTATCTGTAATTACATGCATCTATTTAAGAGGAAGGAACACCACACCTTCAGCTGCACACATACAGAAATAGGAAGTAACCCATTAGATGCAACGTCATGACAGTATCGTCTTCACAAACAGAGAAGCAGAGCAGATTCTCTTAGGGCAAATCATGCTGTCGAAGGCTTTCCCTGCCAGGAAATCCCTCAGGATCGGAGGTACTGTAGGGAAGCGCATATCTGATATTCGGATGTAGGAGAGCCTGTGGTGAAGGGGTTTCAAACAACGCAAACGTGCTCCCGTGCAGTCTTCCAAAATTCCGACTGCACATTGCTCAACGTGGATCACACTGTGCCTTATTTGAATACTGAAGCACAAAAATAAATATCCACTATTTTTTAAAAATACAGCATGAAGAGTACACACAGTGGCTGCCAACAAGAGCACAAGCAATAGTAGTCCACAGACCAGTTATACCACATCTTTTTACACTGCTCCCCTCTGAAAGGAGATGCTCTCTGCTGATAGACAGGCAGTGCGTAGCTGCCGATGGCTTGCCAACGCGCTACCACTGCTGAACCTAAATTTCTACACATTATTATGACAGTATGGAGGAAGCTAATAGCATCGGGTCAACAGTCTGAAGGCATTTCACATGCGCTACAGCAACAAATTCTGTTTGTTTGCCGTAATGTAACTTAACAATAAACTGTAGTCAGCTGACACGAGTCAGAAGCTCCAAAAACAGCGTTTTTCCTGCTCTGTCCTTTTTTTCCCCCTCTTACTGCACCTTACTTCTACTGCGTCTACAGTAGAATAAAGAGTTTCTTGTCTTAGCCACTCCACATGTATGCTCACAAAGCGTAATGCTCAGTGCTGAGAAACTAATGTGAACATAAATGGTAGAATGCAGTAGAGACTCTCACACTGAGCTGAAATGAAACAAGCGCAAATAAATTAAGCAAATAGCCCATTTTCTTTTTTGTTCATCTTGGTATTCATTTTACTAATAAATACAATTTCATTGGGATAGACTCTAGACCCCCCGTGACCCTGAAAAGGATAAGTGGAAAAAAAATGGACGGATGGATATAACAGTGGTATCAGATCAGTACCCAAAGCCAAGGCATCTATCAGTACTGAAAGTGCTGGGTCAGTGCATTCCTACTAGTGAAACACGATGTGCTGAGAGCTCGTATCAGCCACTTTTCTTGGAAATCAAAAGGCACTGTGGCTTTATTACCCGGGCTTTATCAGGTACGTTCATGTACTGGTCTGTGTCTTAAGCTTCTTTGGTCATGGCTGGAGACAACATGTTAGTGAGCGCTAGGTCCCTGCACTAGTTTAAAGTTGCTGGCAAACTAATGCTGGGCCATTAAGCAGAGGTCAGGGTCATGTTCTGGGTGAATTCCCAAGAGTGGTGGGAGGGGTCAGAGGGATGCTTTGCTTAATCCAGGTTTGTGATGCAATCTTGAGCATGCTACTTCTGCAAGCTAAAGAAGAAGTACAGAATGTATAATTATCTCACTAAGCCTGCCTAAAAATGCTGCTTTTTAAAACTTCTAACCTCAAACTAGACTTTTTACATCATTTTTGTAGTTTTGTTTTTTTTAGTAGTCTTGACCATTCGTTCTTTGGGCTTTCTGAAGGACTATTAACATACAAATATTTCCTGACGAGGCTTCCCATGATGCACTGAGCATTTCTTCTTCACTCACCTCTTTTCTTTCTCTTGTGTTTCTGCACCACTTTATACTTATCAGTTATTAATCTCTGGCTCTCTTCCACAGTGTGTCTTTTACCCTGTCTCCCTCCCCTCACCCCCCAAACAATCGCAGCAGATGGCTGCCCCTCCCAGAGCCTGGTTCCACCAGAGGATTCTTCCTGTTAAGGGGAAAACAGGGAGTTTTTCCTTTCCACTGTTACCAAATGCTTGCTCCTAGTCGGGTGTCTGATTGTTGGGGTTTTCTCTCTATTCTTGTAGCGTCTTTACCTTAAAATATAAAGGGCCTTGAGCTGACTGATGTTGTGATTTGGCACAATATGAATAAAATCTAATTGAATATATTCAAAGTGCTATGCAGAAATATAGATGTAATATAGAGTACAGACCCATGAACTCACCTTGTGAATAAACTTGCTAGTGGTCCCAGTTTTCTCTGCCTCCCATCCTCTTCTTTCTGCATCACTTCTGCACCCCATAGGTCTCTGGAGTTTCCCGCTGAGGATGACAGCACCACATCTGAGAAGTGGTCGGTCCCACTGTCGACCGTCTCCAAAGTGACGATTGCGCTGGAGTCTGAAGTAACTGTGAAATCCAGGATATCTTCGTTGGAGACAGACAGCTCTGTGCTCATGCTGGACACGCTGCACACAGAGATGTCATCGCTGCGGTTTAATGCTCCGCCCCTAACACCAGCTCCCACGGTGGTTGACAATCTGAGGGTCGGACTAAAGAGGCGGATGTTGTCATAGCCACTGCGGGGAAAAGTGGAGGATTTACGTACGGTGGTGCCACCAGAGGGATCATCATCCAGAGGTAATGTTGCAGGAGAGTCATGACTCGAGTCCAGCATGAGGCCTCCGTCACCTTGCCTTTGGGGACTGTGAAGGAAGGGCTCCGGAGGATTGATCTCAAGAGTGGGGATACCTGAGTCCTGAGAAGTCAAGCTGTGGCTGTCTGGGTCCAGGTCCGAGTAACTTTTCTGTGGGCTGCTATAACAGACAGTAGTGGAGGAGCAGGATGGCTTGTAGCTGGGCAGGACGGCTTCATTGTGTGCAGTTGTGCTAACCTCATGGCAGCGATGGTTGGTGTGATCATTTAGGTGAGAGGCAGTCGGGTCTTTGAACACAGAGCCATTCTCCAGTATGGTTCCTCCAGACACACCTATAAGAAACATAACATTCAGCTTAATACACTTTATATAACATCTGAGTCAGTCTGCACCGATGAGTGCAATAGGAGACTCGACACAACTGGCTGCCAACTGGGTGATATTCTGGTTATAGTCCTATAAAAGCAAGTCTGTCAAGGTCCAGTTTATTTATATAGCACATTTAAAACAACAAGACCGACCAAAGTGCTGTAAATTAAAAGTATATAGCCTCAAGAGCTACACTGAAATCAGAAAATTTGCAGAAAACACAACATTAAAAGAGAATAAATAAGATAAAATAAATAAAATAAAATATAGCACATTAAAAAAAACATACCATAAAAAGGAATGGTCTTAAAGGATGTTACACTGCAGCCAAACGCCAAGAAGAGGAGATGTGTTTTTAGTAAAGACTTAAAAGTGTGTGTGGTCTGAGCTGTGCGGATACGGAGAGGTAGATTATGCCATAGTTTCAGTGCTGCTGCTGCAAAAGCTCCATCACCTCTCTGTTTTAGTCTAGTTTTAGGCTTCTGTAAGAGCAGCTGGCTAGATGACCTCACAGCTCTTACAGGCATGTGACTGTGAAGCAGTTCAGACAGATACGAAGGCTCCAGTCATTTAAAATCTATTCTGAAACGGACAGGGAGCCATTGCAGGGATGAAAGGAGCAGGGTAATGTGTTCATGCTTTTTTATACTAGTTAAGTTTTATACTACAGATTATCGATCTATGCTAAAGTACAGGGAATTACAGTAGTCCAGGCGGGAAGTGATTAAAACGGGAATAAACTTTTTCCAGGTCCTTTTGCGGGAGATAAGGTTTTACCTTAGCAATGACTCCAAGTTGATAAAAGCTGATTTTAATAACGGCACTTATTTGCTTATCCGTTTTAGCTAACAGTTATCAAAAAAATATATATATATATCACCTATGTTGTTTTGAAGCATAGCATTAAATCACCGTCCTGCAGCATGTTTCAGATTCATGACTCTGAATGTAAGCATGCAGTCAATCTGAATCGGTCTCATTATTTGAAAATTTGTACATGTTTAATATGAGCGTCCGACCTTTTCAATGAACAGCTGCTCAATCAAATAACCACAGCTTTATTAGAATGAACGAGTCAGGCAGACAAAGTGCAGTAAAGTCATTTTTGACTGAACACCACATTGATACAATATGATTAAAGGTTTAATTGACCGACATTGGATACGTGCGTGTGTGTGAGCCTTGCTAGGTGAAAACTAATCCTGAAGCAGCCAGACCGTAACTGGAGTCTGCAGTGTAATGTGAACACGTTTTCTGCTGGGCTACATCATGCTTCAGCTCCAGCTTAAGAAACGAGTGTGTCTAAGCTGTAAGCTGCATTAGCAGTGACATGAGAGAATTTCAGGAATCCTTTCATTAAACTGATTCTGATTGGGGGGGGGGGTTCAGTGGAAAAATCAAGCATGATGTCAGCAAGGGATATGAATGGAAACTTTAGGACACACACGATGAGTTCAGTGTTTCTACCTGCATAGCTCACAGCACCCTAACTTAAATTTTGCCTCACAGAAAGAAATGAAGGGCATGTTAAGATAAGGTCATCTGTAAAAATTAAACCAAGAATGCCCTAATCATTAAATTAAACACACTTGGAAAGTCAAAGCCCTAAAACTGGCCTGGGCGTTTTCCAAATTACTGGCGCGCACACAGCCAGATTCTTACCCAAGCACTAAACACTGACCTGCAGGCTGTCATGTGACCCTGGCAGACTTTGTCCCAAAACACAGCAACAAGTTGTGGCACTGTGGAAATAAACTATAACTAGAGGTCATCGATAAATGTCAGAATGCGTGCACCCGTCCTTACTAATATTACTGCTATGTATTGCTGACATTCTTAGGTCTTAACAACCACGCACTGAAAGGTATTAGCTGTGAAGCGTGAGGACACGCCGGCGCATTTTTGTTCTATTAAAAGTCATAAAACAGAAACAACAACACGGCCTTCATTGTCTGCCTAACTGAGCCACCCATTTGAATACACACACAAATCTTGTTCTTCAAGTCATAACACGGTCATTAAATCGGTACCATGAGAAGGTGTAACTCTGTATAACCACCCTATAACACATTCTGAAAAGTGGGCGAATGCTTTCACAAGCAAAAGAGCAAGTTTTCAGTTCAGCTCTATTTGTTTTGCCAAATACACGCGTCACGTGCTCTCAGGAGTGGACGCACATATTCAGGCCACGCCAAACTACCTCTCTACATATATAAAAGTTCAGGTTTTACATGCAACTTTGAAATGGTGTGCAGAATTTAAGATTGGCACAGCAATTTGCAAACTCGCTCAGCGACACTTAATACTTGAGATATATGGAGACGTACAAGTTAGAATGGCACATTTTCTCTTCGCAATTGGTGTTTGGTATATTTAATTTGTGCCGAATTCCAGGTCGGCTCTATAAAAGCCACATTCTTCTATCTGTCATTATTTTAATATCTCTGTAAATTCACAATATCAAGTAAGTTTAATTTTTAAAGAGTTGTTAATGCAGTTTGGCGTGACATCGTACGTCACCAGGGAGGGCAGCACATACAGTGTCAGGGTCCCGGCGAACATGTTATGCTGTCTAACCGTGATAAATACAGAGAAGTGAGACAGTGCGTGACATTAACGTACCACAGTGGCTCTCCCTCCGGTCCTGCGTGCCGTGAGCCGCGTTCGCCATGCCGCGGGTTAGAGCTACAGGTGGGTGACAGGTAGGCGCTGGCCGGAGTGGTCCATGATGATGCTGTGACTAGTGCTGCACCACCATCACCTCCCAGCCTCCTCACCGGAGCGTAATGCAGGCAAACAGCACCGAAGTCAGCTCATTTGTTGTCGAACAAATTCACTCAAAGACGGAAGGAACGCGGCCGGTAAAAACACAAACACCGCGTCGAATCGCACTTGCTTGCCAAGTGCACTTGCTGCTGACGCCAACTCACTAATTTCACCAGCGCTTCCTCAAACGGAGCCAACTCTGTTTAAAATGCGAGAAGCGTGTTTTTTCAGCCTTCCCGGCATCACATCAGGAAAGGAAATGCTTCTCCGCTCCACTGCGAATTACGCAAGCAAACACATTTCTCAAGTTTCTCTAGAATCGTTAAGATTTTGTACCTGTGTCGATGCTTCTGCCGCCATTTTAAAACAAACTTGTACAGAGAGTGCGGTCTAATCGAGTCAAGAATGCTCCCTATCGATGGATTCACCTGTCTGGACCTGAAGGCATTAATAATCGCAACCTGAGGGCTTATTGTTTAGATCACTGACTCTTTATCCAGTCAGTGATGTAGGCGACTACATTATTTATGCCAGATTACTGTTCAAAATGACTTTTATAATATTAATATCACATTGAACAAATTTCAACACAAGTAGAATCAAAATGTAAACTTACATTTCACAAAAAATGCCTTATCTGTTTATCAAATTCAAATCAAGCTGTATTTGTGATAGCCTTTAATAGGTATGTGTAGATCAGATTGCGGGGGGCCCGCTGGTTCGTAGGAACATTTTAAACATTTAAGAAAGAAAATACTGTATAATATAATAATGTACTGTATAAGTAATGTAGAATTACACTTTTTAAAATCCCACAGAAGCAGCTTCAGGAAATTTTACAACACAAACTATAGTATAGAATTATGACGTTTTAAAATGATTGTATGTCAGCAGCAGTAATCCATTTGGTGATGGTATTTCTCATTGGATGAATGCTGTAGTGACCTCAAAAAGTTTTTTTTTTATTAATAGCTTATTAGAAAAAATAGACATTGACTACAGAAAGGTACAAAGCATTTTTAAAAAGGGGGATGGATGCAGAATATAAGTCCTTGTGCTTTTTTTTTTCATTCTGAAACAATTTAGTTCACAGTGTCTCCAGTTTATTAAGATCATTCATTTGACTCATAGAAAATCCAGCATTATCATCAGCACAGCTATTGTATGCACCATTTACAGTTTCATACCTAGTCTGGACAAAGAGTGACATCTATAGGATACAGACAGTTTTTCAGTGACATCTACTCAAAGCGTGCTGAGCAAGTGGACAGAACCACAGGAAAAGGCCAATTTTGATGTTTTATGCAGCACAGAGGCTGTGATTTAGGCCCTGTTTATTATTTTAATCATCTTTTTATTATTTTAAGCATTAGTTATTATTAATCTTTGGCTCTCTTCCACAGCATGTCTTTTGTCCTCTTTCTCTCCCTGCAGCCCCGACCAGTCGTGGCAGATGACTGCCCCTCTCTGAGCCTGGCTCTGCTGGAGGTTTCGTCCTGTTAAAAGGGGATTTGTCCTTCCCACCGTCGCCAAGTCGTTTTGATTGTTGGGTCTTTACCTTGCAATATGAAACACCTTGAGGCAACTGTTTGTTGTGATTTGGCCTATGTAAATAAAATTGAATAAAATGAGTACTCGATCCCATTGTCTGATTTGGAAATCACTGTCAGAGCTGGTGGCATACAGTGGCATACGTTGCTGAAACTGTCCCTCTTCTGCTAGCAGCAAAGCTAGTTGTTAGTTTCCACCAGTGTTGTAGTCAAGACCGCCTATCCCGAGACCGAGACAAGACCAAGACCAGAGTGTATCGACACCGAGACAAGACCGAGACTTTTAGGATCCAAGACCGAGACGAGACCGAGACCAAGGGAGGGCGAGACCGAGACAAGACCAAGACCGGTGCCCCACTTTAAATG
>JAVDPK010000508.1:691812-710265 GCA_034780415.1 Cichlasoma orientale | reverse complement strand
TGAAAGCTTTTCAAGTCAAGTTGCACCTGCGAGAGGCGCAGATGCAAAAAGGGAATTTATGCCACTTTCCATGTTGCCAAAAAAAAAAGTCAGACCGGGTCTCCACTGCTGTGTTTGCAGCTGCGCTTTTTGCTGATGAACTAGACACACTTCAGTTTATGCAGCGTTTTTCTGACTTTGACGCGCAGAAATTCACATCACAGTTCTTACCTGAAAAAACTGCAAATTTTCATCAGCATGAAATATTCCCATTTTCCCTAATAGTATTTTTGAAGAAAAATATAATTTTACATTGTATTTACTGTCTTGAGGAAAACGTTGCTGTTTTCTGGCTGTTCAAAACTCATATTGCTGATTAAAATAGTTTTAGTTTTAGACTCTTCAATAAATATTAGTCATGTTCGGCCCATGGCTTAGACCGTTTTTTCAATTTTGGCCCATCCAGTGACTGACTTTGACACCCCTGGTCTAGCTTGAGCATGGATGAATGCTGGCTAGAACCTCGACATTCTCAGAATGTTTCAATCTCCATGTTTAAACAAGCATAGCCAAAGACCGACAGACAGACTTAAAAATAATAATTCAACAGAGGAAACACCAAATATGATTTTTATTTTTATTTTCAAGCACCTGTTTGTTGGTGCTATACAAGTAAAATTGAATTGAATTGTTTGAGTTATCACTTTCACGAGATTTTTCAGAAATCTTGACCTCTGACCTTTACCTTCAGGTCAAGGTCACCAAGATTCAAACTTGTCAGATTTTTTTGTAGATGCATGTCTGATGAGAATTTGAACATCCTAGGTCACACCGTTTTTGAGTTCTGGTCAATGTTAATTTTTGTGGAACAGACACCGCCGAGGCCAAGGCTATGACAATACCTCAACTGTTTCTCCGAAACAGCAGAGTTAAAAATAAAAAGCCTAAGCACAAATAATTGACCCACACTGTCCTCAACAATGTGCATTTACTATATACACTGTCATAATGCGGTGCCTCCTTCAATAGTTCAACAGGATATGACTAAACAACAACATGTAATAAGATAACCGCAATCAAATTCCAGCTCAAACCAAGTAGTCAAAGCAACCAGATCACAAAACAGCTGTTCCTCACTATTAGCCCTGCTGCACACTTTAGCTCACACATTTTTTATTCATCCTTCCAGAAAACAACACTCCTTACCATACCACTTCATGAAAAGCATGAAAACATTTTCTCCTTCCCTGTGTTTCCTCTTGCATCACTGTGCTAATGCCGGTCAGCTGACAACCCTCAGACTCTGCTGCAATCCCGTGCAGTGTGTGCTGGTTAAAAAATAGAGTGCAGAGTCCAGTCCCCAGGGAGGAGCTTCACACTCCTCTTGCCTTGCAGATCCTTCCCCCTTTCTCCCTTCAGCTATTTGCACTGTGTCATTCTCAGCTGAAGTGCACACCCCCCTTACTACAGCTGACCATAGATAAAAATGTCAGCAAAATTTTTCTGTTGCTTTTCCACTCAAAAACAGACATATAACTTAACTTGTTGGGATACCCTAAATGCTTACACACAAATTACACTGATTTTGAAGGTCATTCATTAGAAGACAGGATAACACTATTTTAGGTTCAATAAAAACTTGATTACTGACTTTAATACAGCCTTTCTGATGGAGACTAATTGAAGGGGTGACGACCCAGCCAAAAAGGTGACTATGCATTTTCAATACAGCTCTCCCCTCTTCCACTGCTTTGGCTTCACATACTGACATAGCTTTATTCACCGTCTATCCACTGCAATTCAATCAATTAGAAGCTGCATGACTGCACCTTAACAAACAACAAAAATACTACAGTAACAGATTCCTTACATAATTAGTACCACCATGCCTCTTGTATTCAGACCACTGTTCATTCACAAGTTTCCCAAAAGTGAAGTCAATGATAGTTAACAACCGGTTTATCAGCTTCCAAAGCAGTGATTTGATTATTTTAGAGCACAGAAAAAATAAAACCTAACTTGACCTCATAATAAACATCTGAAGAACCACAGGATTACAACAGCCAAGTAGAACAGTGCTTACTTCATCAGATGCAGAGCGGAGGCATTGCACAGCGGCTTGCTTCTTCATTTCCTCTAGACTCAGGTCGGTCCCTCCTTTCTTCTTGCTCTTGCCCCATTTCTTCCCCGTTCCCTTCTCCCATCCCAAGAAGATGTCATTTTCCTTTCACACACAAACCAAGAAGAGTCAGTCACGAAGCACACACAAATGTGAAAACAGTCTAACTGTACATGACTGTTGTATGGTACACTAAATGTGTGGTAATATTTCTCTTCAGTATAATGTACCAAAACAATCTGCTCACAAATAAGTCACTGCAAATTTAAAAATATAACAGAAAATATAAATCAAAAGAGGAATTATTTAGTGATATAATTGCCATGTTAAAGAAAATCCCCTCTCCCGGCAAATTGATTTGTTCCCCTAATGAGACCATTTTATTCCTACACCAGCTTCCCATACCCTATGGAAAACAGTGACAAAGGATAATGTACAACTTCTCAAAACATTTTGACACACCTAGGAAGAATTTTTTAGTGTTGTAAATTCCCACCTGGTCCTGTAGGTCATAATCGTAACTATCATGCAGGAGAAGACTGAGAACGTAGCGGGTGTAAATCATGGCATCAATCCCGCACTTCTCAAGCTCCTGGCCTAGCCAGCTTTGCACTGGACCCAGCGAATGGAGCAGCGACATCTTTGAGGCAGGCAGGGGGCCCACAAGAGGGTAGGGGCAAGAGAGGTTCTCAGAAGGACCGTCTGAATCGGTGCTCACTGGACGCATGGGACCTCAGGTATTGGCCATTCTCGGGTACAGCAGCATTATGATAGGTATTTACTGTGGTGGTCGGTGGAGAAAGGTGCCAAGGCAATAAACCTATCTGGAAGAGGAGGCTGTCACTGCAGCAGGACAAACTACATGGGGAGGCATGTAGGATAGTTTTTTTTTTTTTCTTTTTTTTATTGCTTTGAGCAAAAAAGGGAGATTTTACTCATCAGGCATGGCTTAATGCTGACAGATTTCAGCTGCTGAGCAAAACACAAGACGTGTTTGCATTTCAGTCAGAGGGATCCATTGTGGGCTACGTCTTACTTCACCGGCACAACCTGAAACAGAGCAAACAAGTTTCTCATAAATATTTTCAGTTTAGAATGCAAGCAGCCAAGCAAAATGAAATAAGGCCTTAGGAGCATAAACTACATTTTATTTTACTGCAGAGGAAAGAAACAGAAACAAATGTTAAGACATATCTGATTGCAGCAGATAAGCAAATCTTTAAGTCCATAAACAACTTAAGTATGTTCAACCTTTCTCAGTGGATTACTCCAACAAAATCTTGGTTGTAAGCAATGGTGATGTGTCTTTTCCTCAAAATACAGTCCACTTAAAACAGTGACCCTTCGCATAAACCATCTGAAATATCCATGCTATTCAAGTCTGTATGTCATGCAACACAACAACTATGTGACAGAAAAAGCTGTTATAGCCAAGTCTTTTTTGAAACGTCTTTGTAATATACTGGTTATTAAAAAACAATCCTACTTGTTTTACTACTTTTGTATAACACTTATTTTCTTACTATTGCAAACATCCGCATTGTTTCATTACGACTAATTACGCCAAATGCGTCCTGGATTAGCGACAAAATCGAAAGTTGAGTGTAACTGCGGGCAGTGAATAGGGAAAGGCTCGCCTGTGTTTCATATGGCAGCGGTGGATTAGGGCACCGACGTGAAGAGCAAATGGAGGCTGCGCCAATTTGATTGGCTCCACCGCTCGTCATTCAACAGTGGCATATTATAAATTACGTTACAGACAAAAAAAAAAAAAGAGCTCGATAAGAAGCTTTACAGCATGCCACCGCGCTATTCCAGCAGCCGACACCGTCACATAGAAGAAGGTTTACTTTAAGTGCAGATGCACAACAGCTGAAATGTTGGCTAGCTCGAAAACTGCTAAATATGGCTGACCAGTGTCTCCAACCCAGCTGTTTCTTGTATGCACACCAGTCCCGGCCGGCAGTTAGCTCGTCACGGCATTATCAATAGACCAACTTTATCCAACAGCACTCCATTTATCCCACATTGAAAAACAAATTTGTGCAGCTTTATCTTGCAGGGAAGTGGGTTTATTGTGACTACGTGCAAATATTAATGTTACGCCGTTGTGCTACCGAGTGCGGCAAAGCAACTACAGGAAAAGCCAGAACAATATTTAGTATTAGACATAAATGTCATCAGTATGCCAATATACCATCCAGTCTGTCATTTTGCAACAGCTGTGGTGTCAGCTAGCGTTGCGCTGACTTATGCTATCAGAGTCATTTTGCAGTCAAACGGCAAGGTTAGCTTGACCACCGACCTTTAGCTAATGAGCCTTTAGCCAAGTTAGCTGCTGACAGCATCTCGCTTTTGGTCATAGTACGGGTTAATTAATATTAATAAGACTACATAGCATAGATAATTATGGTGAGGAGTTTTTTTTTTAATTAGGTTATTTTCTATCTGAAGGCTAATGCTACTTAAGTGGCGACCAGGTAAACAGAGGTTGCTTCTATGTGGTGACATTAGAGCCCTGACAGTTCTCCATTAAATATATCAACAAGCTAGCGTTTGAGCAACTTTCCCTCTGTAACACAGCGCATTATAACAGCACAAAGTCAAAATAAAAAGCAGAAGCGTTCTGTCCAAACTGAAACAACTAAGGTTAGCTACGCTTGTTGTTGTGACCGAGGGGGAGGAGGAGCGCCTGCCCGGTAGCCTACAGAGGACTTTCAGACGCTTCCCTTCAAAACTGTGCGCCATATCGTCATATACAGCCAGAAAAGTAAGCTGCTTAAGCATGAAACACCAAACAGGAACTAGGACACCCCAATGCGAAAAGAAAGCTCCAATTTGGGTCGCTGGTTTACCTACCTGCCGTGGGCTGAAGTTAAGAGACGCAGCGAGAGGGGAGCGGCTATTTCTCTCCCGCTGCTGTTCCGAGCTCGGGCTCTGGAATCTGTTTCAGTCGCATAGCTATCATGGACGCCGACAGAAATGGCGCTGTTTTCACATCTAGTGCGTCTTCAATAGCGTCAAGGAAACTGGCGTCATTCGGGCTCAAACAAGAAAAAAGGTCATACATTGACGACACACTATGCGTAGAGCCAAAATGTCCGCTGTGTAATAGCAGTTTCATTCAGAGACGGACTCTGAACGCGCGCCGCCTTCTGCGTTCGTATCCAAGCAACAAGGCAAACCTCCGCTGATCCAGCTCGTATAGGTTGATCCCTCCGCTGGGGTATTGCATCAGAAGGCCATCTAGTACATCGTTTATACTCACAAGGGCGGGTCTGAAAGGGGTCCCCTCCACCCCCTGAAATCTGGTTTCCCATCCGGCGTCCCCTTACCAAATTGTGTTGTCTTAACAATGTAAACACGAACATACACTGTCAATGTAAAAATAAAGAAGAAACAAGAAGAGAGGAAGTCACCCTGTCCTATAGTAAAGCAGGTTAAATGCTGAAAATGAATTCCATAATAAAACATTTTCACCTGTGTTCTTGCTCATTTTAGACACTGTTCAAATTTCATGTAGCCATTTAGTTACAATGAAATGTTACTGTTCACTGTAACAATGTTTCTGCGTCATATTTTCCATTACAAATTTATAAATGAAACCACAATGGGATACCATTTAAATCCAAAAAAGAAAACGTAATTGATGTCCTCTTAATTTGACACTTTTTAAAAATGTATTTTTAATAAGTTTGACGTAAGATTTCTGTTGTGGCCGATTCTATGGTAATACTGTGCTCTTGCTCTGAATTTCTGTCCATTTCTTCAAGTCAGTAGCAAGAGATAAAGCAGCTGTTGACCATACACACACACACTCACCATAATTATCTGTATGGTAAGAATAATGCAGATTCCCAAATACAAGCACATGTACAATGTCAGAAAAAGTTCCTTCCAATATATTGGGTTCTTTTACTTACATAAGTGTCATTTTAACTTTGTTTTTTCTTAATAAATTACAACTCTTTGGAGCTTTACCTCACATTGTCTTAACCTTTTGTCTGCCATCACTACTGTAACTGCTGCTTTTACTCTTGCTTGTGTTGCTGTTACTCCATCAGCCAGCCGTGGAAAAGAGCGAAATTATAACATACAAAGAGTGTTTAAAACCCTGAAAAGTGTCCACTGCAGTCACTGTCTGTACTTTTCATGCTGCATTTTTTTCAGCTTTGATGTTTTTTGTGCTTCTCCCATTCCTGGTGAACACTGCCGTTCAACCCCACTTGTCAATCAATCAGCATTCGACCGACGCGCGTCCACACTGAGCAATGCACAGTTGGAATTTTGGAAGAGTGCATGCGAGCATTTACATTGGTTAAAAAAACCCTCTTCATAGGCAAATTCCTCAGCAAATGGACACAATCACTGTACCATAAATTAAGCATAAGTGTGTTTTGAAAGTGGGTTGGTGCTGCTTGTTTTATGGACTGCCTTCTAATAAGGATCTATATTGTGGCACTCTTTATCTGACTCCAGGGGTTATGACCTTTGTGTCGGGACGAGTCAAGGCCTATTGACCAGCTGTTTGCACCATGACAATTACAGATACACACTCACCAGAAGCAATTCTCTTTAACTGAATGTGGCCTCTGCCTGTGTGTGTGTAGAGAGAGAGTGCAAAAAGAGTCAGGACAGGGATGTACTGAAGTCTGGACATGTGTGTATTTTTATGCAAGTGAGCCAAATTTCCAAAGTGCCTTTATCATTCCCGCATGTACTCTGGATGATGGTAGGAGAATTGGGGTGGGATATAGTTTCCACAGTTGTGGCTCTCCAGTATGTTCATGAATAATGGGCTTCTTTGCCAACGGGCCTCAGTATATCAGGACAGGGAAACTAACATCTAACACCATAATCATGAACACAGGCACACTGCAGGGCTGTGTCTTACCCTCCTTACCCTCTTCACCCAGGACTGCATCCGCATGCACTCCTCCAACATTGTGGTAAACTTCTCAGATGACAGTTGTTGGACTTATCCATGAAAATGATGAAACCTGGTACAGGAAGGAGGTTCAGCATCTGGAGAAGTGCTGTGCAGATCCTCAATCAGGTGCTGAAGAACTTCTGCAGGAGTACTAATGATAGAATCCTCTGCCTGTGCGGTCTGGTGTGCAGCTGCACAAAAAAGGACCACATCTGTCCCAGGTAGTGGAGACTGCACGGAGGCTGGTGGGATCTGAGCTCCCGGACCCAGACTCTGTGTATGCTGAATGACTCATAAGGAAATCACGGTCCATCTGTACAGACAACAACCACCCAGGACATCACCTGTTCATGCCACTGCCATAGGGGAAGAGGTTTTAATAGGCTTTTCCCCAGAGTTGTAGCCACCATCACAACAGAAAATGCTATGACAAATAAGCATCCTTGAATCCTTGGACTACCAGCTGTGCATACACTTTGATATTAGCTCCACTGACCTCCTGTAACCTGAAGACCAAAGCCACGGGGAGGTTTTGCGGGATGTCAACACCAACGTTCTGTGCACACTCTGCACATTTTCTTTTTATTTGAGCGTTATGTTCATTGGCTACTTTCTGCTTCACTTTTTTTTCTGCCTTTCCTGTTACATGATAACATCTCCTGAGAGTCTGAACCGTGAGCGCAGCAGCAGTTTAGCTCTAGGCTGTTGTTTGACATCTCCACCTGAATATCATCACCAAATTTGCCCAGCAGTCACTGCAAACTGTTGGTGAGGATTAAAATATACAACCTCGGGCTCCGCGGAAAGAAGGATTTTGTAATACCACAAGTCTCCTTACAGACATCGAAAGCACAGAGTCACAATTAACAACTGTGGCAGATAATGAAAGCCTAATGAATCCTTTAAATTGGAGAGCAAATAAATCAAATGAAATCTATAGAAACGGGAATGAAGCTCAACAAAACTTCTATCAGTTTTTGCCACATTCTAGTCTTATTACAAGTCTTTAGTAACTCTTCCTCTTTTGAAAAAATTTGACAAATGGCAGCATTGCATTTTGATAACAGATATGGCCTGGATGCGGTACAGGACCCTCCATTCAGAGAGCAACAGCTCAGTCTGCTCTGCTCTTTGCTCTGACAGCTTTCTCATTTGCCACTGTTAATTGAAAGTCAATTTGGAGCAGATGGCACAGTTAAAAGATGCCCTGTAATCCTCTCACAGCATAGGGGTTAGGGAGGTGGGGGCAGGGCAGGAAGCGTCTTGGTGATTCCACAACAATATTGTGAAAGTGAAACGTTTCTCACAAAGCTGTAGTTTCGCTTGCTGCAGCCGGACGTCACAGCGGCTTCTCGAGGCCGCTCTATTGGTCACAGCTCACAAGCTAGACAGCAACAGGCTTACTCTACGCTGCGCATCGTCTTTGCGTCCTGGCCCAACCTTACAAGCGACTGCATATTTCAAACCAGACCAACAACCAGCTGAAGGGATTTGCTACATCTGATTGCCCCGTCAAAGGCCACTGCTCCTTATGTTCGCTCAACTGTTCACTCCATAATAAACCACCTAATTTGGATATCGCATTAGTCACCATCATTTTGTATCACCGCTGTCATCTGTAGTTGCAAAACTGCAACCTTCACATCTACAGTGTGAAGTGGGAATTGTGATATTTTTTTTGCATAGAACTATAGAAGACTGACATATATATCATTGATAGATTTTTTGAGGGGTTAACATTTTATTAATTGTATAAAATTCAGACATTCAAATAAAATGGGGGGTACTGTACAGAAAGTATAAGATGCAACAAGTGACGTCTTTGTCAAGACTTCCAGAAATTGCAGTTTTAGTGAAGTTCTGTTTACACATTGTAAGTTTTCATCTTTCAGAGTAAGTATGGAGTACATGACGCTAACATTGGCACATGATATCTTGTAATCGGAGGTAAGTTGTGTTATTAAACTGTATAATAGTTCAGTAATTTATACTATCTCATTCTAATCAGTGTAATTGAGCCACTTACTAATTAAGCTACCAAGCCTTTTAATTTGAGGCATTTAATATCTATTCTATGTAAACTAAGTTTATTGGTAACTCAAAACTAAACTGAAAGCTAAAACTAAAACATTTTTACTTAATTGTCACAGAAAACAGGCTACTCAAAAAAAAAAAAACTAAAACTTATTGTTGAAAATAATTGTACTTGCAAAACTAAATGAAAAATAATTTTGGTCCAATCTGTAAACACAGTATTCTTGACTTCATAAGTTTTGACAACTAATTGAAACTAAAATAAAATAATAAAATCTAAATGGAAACGAGCAAACCCACCCTGGAAACTAACTGAAACTAAAAAAAAAAACGTTCAATCAAAATTAAAAGTGAATAAAGCATAAATAAAATAAAACTAATAGGCTAACTGTGATGAACCATATTCTGTATTAGCCGCTGATTATATTGCATGTTCTTCACCCTAAACACGCAATAATAGGAAAGTTCTGTTAACTAGCTCGGTCAGTTTAGCATCAATTACATCTGGTAGTTAGTAAAAACTAGCTCATGTGCTGCAACCAGGTAATCTCCACTCTACGAGCACTTGTATAACACACATGGTAAGACTTGGTATAACTAGGTCAAGTGAGTATTAGCTTAGTTACAAATAGTTAGTTCTACTAGCTCCCGATCCACTGATACAAGCACATCCAGTAACGACAAATAATAATAATTAAAAAAAAAAAGGAAAACCAGTCATGATATTTGACTGTATCGTTAGAGGACAGTCACTTATTTTGTCCTGTAGGGCCTGTGTAGTATCAGGGAGTTATTACACAGTAATAAGTAATTAGTTACTGTATGTATCAGTACATTTTTCTTTTACAGGGTTTTTTCAGACAGTGAAGTTATTCCTGTGATATCCATATGATATGATTGAACTCATGAAGCATATATCCCACAAGAATCAAATCACAGGTCAGGATTCAGTACTGTAGGAACTTAAGTCATATGTGCAGTAAACAGCAAGTGATTCTCACCTCCTGCGAGGCTGACACACTTCTTACAACACTAATCCTTTTACAGAATGTAAATGCTCACGAAGAGACCAATCACGGCATGATGCATTATTCAAACAGACCAATCAGCATAATTGGAAGCCCAATGTGACTTTGGTTCCTCTTTCACACCTCCAGACATGTTTACCACTGTCTGCTCCCTGTCTGACCACTAATTGCATATATGCATTTGTATGCGCTTTCACAGCAACTCCTCCACTGACTGGCCTGGTCGACTGATGCTTTGTTTCCCGTGCTCAGAGCTGCACAATGGTTCTGCCAGCACTCAGCCCGCATGCTATACCTCTCCTCCAGCCGTAATAATAAAAACAACTCATCATCTCCTCTCAGTATGTAAATGTCTGTATTTTACCTGCAGTGCTGACAGTCTCTCCGCCTCTCCTAGTCTGATCTTTATTGCCTGTTACTGTAATCATGCCTCAACTTGCAAACATGCATCAATAGCTGCAGCATTAAAGTGCTGATAGAACAGTGCAGATCTGTGAATGTGGGACTCATATGTTTCGGCCATATGAGGTTTTGTATCTGTGGAAAGTGTATGTTTTGCATTTTAAAATAAAAATCAAATCATCTGGGTAATACACAGATTTTTTTTGTGTGTGCACTAAAGCTGTCTCGAGCCTGCATGTTGCATGTTCGTCATCACTCATTTCTCTTTTTTTTGATAAAAAGTCATAAAAAAAGACTTTTCATCAGATGCAGATGACTCCAGGAACACCACCGACTCCTGCAGTTCAACTAAAGTAGCTGATTGAAGGCTTTGGTGCAATGCCATTAATCCTCATATATGTGCATATATCCTAAATAGCCTACCAGCTAACACCAGCGAGAATGTGTTTGATGCAGACTATCTCTACTGTGTGCTACATGTGAGAAAGGGAAACTATAGACAACATCATAACCAATACTGTCTAATGTGTAGTTTGCAGCGTGACAGGTTTCTTCCTGACTTTTGTACTGACTGCATTCGTGTGAAAGGTCAACCCGTTCTCTGCTGCAGGATAACCCATCAGTACACGATCTAAAGGAGCTGATTACACTGTTGTCAGGTATCACTTGAGCAAAGAGATCAATCAGTGAGTCAGTCGATGCAGGTCGACGTGTCTGACACCTCTGGGCCTTTTTTTTTTATTTATTTAACGCTGCGTTTAAAGCAGTGTTAAAATTCTGTCGCTTATTGCATTATGCTTAACAACAGTAGACTAGTTTGTGTTGTTAAACAGTGCAATTAGGTACACAAACAGATGCTAACTGACAACTGCAGACTTTCTTGATAATGATCTTCAGTGAAGTCTAAGGAAGTAAATTGCAGATACTAAACACAGCACACGTCTTGCCCCATTAAAAAGCTTCTATGTGTGCTAATGGTTTGGGACAATTTGAGATATGCGCTGGCTGAGAGTGATGTCACGCTGAGATAATGTGTAAATGTGTCTGTGCTGAAGGGCTTTTCTTGGGCCGCTGACGATAAAAGAGGGACAAAGTCTTCCTGTCATGTGGTTGGCTGCATGTCAGCGCATAAGTGAATAAGACAGAGAGCGAGTCTGTTCATGTCAGGAAAACACACAAACATTTCTGGTTTTAATTACGTCACGAGCAAATGGCTGTGAAAGCAGTGAAAATGTGGATTACGGCACAGGGTCACAGTCTCTCCACAGAGAGCCTGTTATCAGCACAGCACAGGCATGAATGTGCTCCCGATGCAAATGGCCTGGCCTCACAGTCCTCAGTCAACCTGTCTGCTGTTTGCAAATGATGAAACTGATAGTCAGTTCAACAGGTTTACAGTTTCAGTGGCAAAATAGCTCACTTTCTTTCTCCTGCTGTTTTACCCAGATCCAGTTTAACAGCGAATAATTAAGAATGCAAATTTACACTAAATCTACCCATATTTTCAGATGCAGAGTAAAACAACAAAACTTTTGTTTGTATATTATGCAAGAAATAGGTAAAAAAAATTAAAGCCTGTTTTGCATATTTTCTGTAATTAGCAATGCTGGGCGCAGCATGCACCAAAGAAAAAGCATTACTGTACTAAATTCAGTCATCATGTGATGAATTGTGTTTTTTCTTGTGTTACATAAGTTCTTCAGTTATCAGCACGATGAGCACCAAATGTGCCCTTTTCCTGCAAACTCACACTACAGTCAGCTGACTTTAGTTAATGTGGAGGGAGGAGAAAAATAATAGAGCTCTACACCTATTAAGGAGCAGAGATATGAAAGGATTTTAATGTTTATTGCATGAAAAAAAAAAAACAAGTGCTCTTTTTAGTGCTCTTTGGGTCGGTTTTCACCAACTTTCCTGTCAGCTTTATGTTAATGCTTAAAAGCTGAAATAAAGATCTCGTGTGTGTCCTCTGTGTTGGGCCCTATCCCAGCTGGACAGGTCACCAGTAGGTCATATAGAACACAGACAAACTACACAGCAATAATTTAACATGCGTGTCTTTGGACTAGCAGGAGGAACCCGTGGGAGAACATGCATCTCCACACAGAGAGGCTCCAGCTGCATTCAAACCCAGAACCTTCATGCTGTGAGGTGACAGCACCGACCACTGCACCACTGCGTCCATGCAAGTTTGCATTTCTGTAATACCTCATAATGCTTACCCCTTTCATACTTAATGTATTTGGAGTGCATGCGTATTTCTAGCATGGTGGCTCAGTCAGTCACAGCTTTGAATCTCTTCTCTTCTTTGTGGTATCTTTTTTATTGTTCATTACGCCCGCCACTCACAAACTCACACAGTTACTAGACCAAAAGGTCCAGTAACAGTAGGAGGTTTTTTCCTAAAAAAAAAAAAGTGAAAACCAAGTAAGCTGTGAGTCACTATTGCCTAGTTAGGTTTACAGTAATGTTGCCTGACCAGCTAGTTTTAGGGTGTGCCTCCATAGCATAACTGACATAAATGACTGACATAAAGTTTTCCAGAACATATGTGACATGCACATGTAAAATTTGGAAAATGAGCAGAAACCGTGCTGAAAAAAAGAAAAACCTTGCTGAAATAAACATACATCATCACTGACATGAACAGGTCACATGTGCACATTTAAACAGCTTGCATCACCAAACAAAAGCAGCCTGTTATACTTGTCATATTCGGACCCTCAAACCTGGAGCCAGGGAGACCCAAACGAGGACACGAGAGTAAATCACCTCTGTATCTGTGTTGCTGTGTTGGCTCATCAGAGATAGTACTATAAATATAATTCAAGTACTGTTGACGGTGTCTGATTTTGCAATTTTCCTCTATGGCACTAAACATGTTTCCACAATAAAGCGATGCAGAAATAGATACACACTCTGTATCACCAGATCACAGGAAATTTGCCACCTTAAGTGCCTCCCTCAATGCTTAATCAAAAGTACGTCCACGTAAAAAGTCAACGTAACCCTTTGCTTGCTATTTGTTATTTCTTCTATATTGAACCAGCAAAAAGAAAGAAAGAAAAAAGTCCGGACCAAGTGCAGTTTTTCCTCGTATTTGAATCGCGTTTCCCCTAAAACAGAAGTGCCCAGGTGTTTTCTGACATCATGGAGCCATTTTTAACGATAATTATGCAAAGTGTTTCACAGCTGTGAAAAATCAAATGACAAAAAGCAGATCATATAAATGCTTCAGCGTCACATCTCTCTGCACGCCACTCTGTGATTGAGATTCGTTAAATGTCCTCGTATTCCTTTATTGCTGAACTTGTTCTTTGACATTTCAAGGAAACAAAGAATGCTGTCACACCTTGGGCCATCATTTGTCCACGTTCTTTTTTTCACAAAAAAACAAAAACAAAGAATAGAGGCGGATTGAAAAAGCTGAAATGCAACTCAGCGACAAGACAAACCTGTTTGTTGTGAGTGAGTCAGAAGTTACAGTTACAACGAGACTGACTTCTGATTGGTCTGACTGGACTTTGGTCGTTTTAATGAAGACCACACTCAACAAGTTTCATAATTCAGTATCCGGCAGGAAAGAATTTACCCTTCAAAGAAAAATTGCTTGTTTGACAGAAACGGCCTCCGTGACACAGGAGCCTCGGACCCCGTTTACACGAGAGCGTTTTCAGTGGAAGCGGTGTCGTTCTGCCGTTTTGTTTTCGAAAAGCAACGCGTTCACACGGAAGCGTTTCTGAAACGATCTCCGTTTGCACGGAAATGCGAGATGTTGAAAACGCTGCAGTTCCTTTTGCCAGGCGACAAGTTGGCAGTGTGGAGCCACAACCATATTGCAGCGTTTCCATTAGTACCTACTCAGCGCAGCTCGACTCGACTCTGCACGGTTTGTAGGCATTTCCATTAGTACCTGGTACCAGGTACTTTTTTAGTACCCACTCAGCCGGGGTTCCAAGCGTTCCGAGGCGATCCAAAAATCTGACGTCGAAGAACAGCATGCCACTGATTGGCCAGGGAGTGTTGTCACTAGCTGAGTCATGAGAGCGACTCCTTCGCCAGAATCAACTGCGCCATTTTTAAAAACTGACAGCAAGAAAACGGAGGCTTGCAAACCACTGGGAGGCTTGGCTGAATGCCCAGACCGACGGTTTGCAGCGATAGTTTTGCAACAAGAGAGCCATCTGAAACGCACACACAGCATACATATTTTAATACTCAACAATGATAACCTTCATCCATTAAAACATTGTACAGGGGACTTATGCATGATGATGATAGTAAACTGGCATTAGCTATGTTAGCTTGCCTCTATCTCATCCATTGTTGTGTTGTGTTTTGAGTTGCATACAAATTACGCCAAGAGACTAATGCCCGCGCTGCTAATATCGACTCCACCCACATTGAGGTGGTCCTCAATTGTAATGGAAACAAAACACGACCGTGGTGAAAATACCAAAGCCAAAAGGAGAAGATGAAATCTGTGTTTGAAGTTGTGTGGGAGCACTTCGAAGGTTTCAGTGGGGCTGCCAAACTCGACTGACTGCTTTAAATCAGTACTAATCAGGATGCTTGACATACACATGAAAAGCAGTGTGAAGCACTGCATCTGAACTTCCTTGTCTAGCACTTCCTCTTGCGTTTCCTTGTTTTCTCTTCATCACATCCAAGTGCTGCACATAGTGTATCTTGCTATTCAGCAGCTATTTGTTATTCACCACTGCACCTTGAGACCATTTCAAGCTGTTGCTGCTATAGTAGAATGCTGCTATACCTGTTTTTAGGTTAGTGTATCCTTATTCTGTTTTTACTTATCCTAGTTTAGCTATTTATTTATCACTTATTTTTCTATACTTGTTTAAATTGTATTTATTGCTATATTAAAGTATATTACTACTATGATCTTATGTTTGACCTACACCAAGACCTGAGAAACTACATGTCATTCACTCTAAGTCTCATAGTGTGAATGACAATAAAGCTGAGTCAGAGTCCGATGAGTCTTCTTGTGAGGCTGCAGAAAGTCCACATGTACTGCTGTGCCTGTGAGCGTGAAAACAGTGAACATGTCCCTCAATTTCTGTGCTTTATTTACTGCATTCTTGGCAATTTCAATCACACCTTCATGTCAGCAACGTCCGCAGAAGCTAAGCTGAAGACCTCAGAGTAGGTCTGTGAAGGAGCAGCTTCAGTTCAGCAGATGCAGGATCTCTTTCAGTTATCTGGCTTCTCTTATCCAAATATCAGCAGTCAGGCTACAAGGTCACATGAAGTTGGTTATTAACTCATTAAGTCAACCCAGGACAGCTGTGAGTGTGCCTGCAGCTTCTGACCAATCAGAAACACGGAAAAGTCTGCTGACAACAGAGTGACTTATTTTACAAAGGAAGATAAAACTGCATCACACTTAAAGAACAATAAAACAATCTGCAGCCAAAAGGAAAAAGAGGAATAAGTTTGTTCTAAGAATCAGTATTTCTTCCTGATGAAGACAAAGATTTCACGTGCTTTTAAAAACCTTCAGATGCTCCTGCTATCTGCACTCGGAGGGATCGTCCAGGAATGATGACGCTATTTTCCTGAGATCTGATTGGACAGTACGAGGTGATTTTTGTACCTTTTCATCTCTTACAGAAAATCTGCCCAGATCAGAGGTCTGTACTATGAAGCAGGATGTAGTTCTTATCCCGGGTTAACCCGGGTATTCAGCGCGATGAAGGTGGCTCACTTTTTACAGGGGTATATCGCCATGGTAACTCATGTTGTAGACCTAACCGGCTTTACTATGGGTTCGACCATTCAGCCATATTGGTTCAAATTGCAGTCCCATACTTAAAAACACAAGATTAGTTCAGATAGGAGTAAATTAAATATACATAATATCCTTCTTCTTATGTGACCTTCTATCAGGAGGCGGGGGTCCTAAACTCTAACATTCACATTTCAATGAATGAAAACGTGACTGATTTTTTTAATGTTAAATTTGTTGTGATTTGGCGCTATACAAAAGTTGAATTGAAATTTGATTTATTATTTTTAATATATTTTAAAGGGACTTTTAAATAAATCAAAATTGATTTTGTGGTTTTGTATATTTTCATGTCACTACTGAAACAAGAAGAGTTCTGGTCCATAGGGGGAGCCTTTTTTCAGCCACATACGCCACATTTTCACAAACTATAAAGACAGACTTTCTCTAATTGCTGCATAGTGAGTGGAGAAGTGTTACCGTTTTTGAAGTCTGAAAATCAGAATTTTTTTTTTAAGACTGTCCATACCCTGAGGTGAGGTTATGTTTTTATTCATGAACATCTTTTCAAATCTGTGATTTGATACTCTTAAGTATCCTAGGAACCAGCAGTCTGAGAGCAAAGTGTTCTATTGGGGTGATACAGTACTATGAGGTCTTTGAGATAAGACGGGGCCTGATTATTCAAAGCCTTGTATGTGAGGAGAATTTTAAATTCTACTCTGGATTTAACAGGGAGCCAATGAAGAGAAGCCAATATGGGAGAAATATGAGAACATTAGAAGCCATCCAGGCCTTTATGTCTTTAAGACATTCCGGCAGTTTAACTAATTGATGTGTTTCTTCTGGCTTCGTGGATAGATAAAGCTGGGTATCATCTACACTATGCTCTGATCTCTGTAATAAAATATTATGGTCAGCAGTATCAAACGCTGCACTGAACTCCACCACCTTAAAAGCCTGTGATACAAAGACCATTAATAAAGATAATCATATTTGAGACTGAGGCATTAATGGTGGAACTTCTTGTAGTACCAGAGTAAAAACCCCAAAGATGGTGAGGTGATGGTCCTGATAAGTGTGTGTGAGATGGACAAAAAGCATTGACAGCAATGACTAAAGGGCTTTCAGTGCTCAGTAAGAGCAGATTTGAAGCAGTTTAATATAAGATGCGCATCTGCTTTTAGTCCTTGACACTGAAAAATACTCCAAATTATAAAAGAATAAAACAGAAAACTTGAGACTCTGAGCCCACCGTCATCTGCGAGAATAAAAACGCAACACGTGTCCTGTCCGGACACCTTTAATTCATTTGCGCAATGAAAAAAACAACATTCAGATTTTTACAGACTTAACTGACTTCGGAACAGTTTGTAATCATCTTATTTTCGTGCTTTAAATGCATCGTTAAAGAACTCCGCTGTTTCATCCACGCAGACAGGCCTTTATGAGGTTAGTGAGGGGTTCACAGGTTTGTGGCGCCGCCAGCAGCTCTCGGCCCTCTGCGGAAACCCGGCTGGAAGCATCCCTATGACAAAGTCCGAACAGAGCCGTGGAGTTAAAGAAAAGCTGAAATCTAAAAGAACAGTTCCTTCAGGGTGACTTCACCCCTTAAACCTAGCGGCAGCAGCCTCTCCGCTTCTGCGCATGCTTGGTGGGCACTGTGGCTCCCGTTCAGTGTGACCTATGTTCGTAGGATAGCAGTCCTCCATCAGCTCTCAGGCTTGTCCTTGTTGGGCCCCATGAAGTCCACGCCGTCGATGGGGATCTCCTTTTCCTTGATGGCCGCCTGCACGCAGCGCTGATACTTCCGGAAGCTCTCCGTGCACGGGTCGCCGTTCCGGTCCCCCTTCAGGAATTTCTCGGCGAACCAGCGGTTGAAGCAGGTGTCGTATTCCCGCTTCAGCTCCGTACAGGCCTCCCCAACGCTGTTCATCTCCGGTAAAAAACCACCGCTCAGCTCAGAAACGATGACGAGCGAAACCTGGAGGATCTACCTGTTCTTCAGTCCCCACGGCAGCATGCGCACTGTGCTCACCTTGGCCTGCGCGACGTGATTGGCTGGTTAGAGAGCGACGTCGAATAGCGTAGCATACATAGATATATATACATAGATACCGCATTGATCGCTGCCTGCGTATGCCTACGTCACCGCCATATTGGAGGGGGCAAAAGCGGCCACCATAACATGAGAGAGATGCTGCACTCTGAG
>JAVDPK010000508.1:670628-686610 GCA_034780415.1 Cichlasoma orientale | reverse complement strand
CAAAGCACCGAGAGGCTCGGCTGAATGCCCAGACCGAAGGTGTGCAGCGGTAGTTTTGCAACAAGAGAGCCATCTGAAACATGCACACAGCATACATATTTTAATACTTAACAATGATAACCTTCATCCATTAAAACATTTGTACGGGGGACTTATGCATGATGACGATAGTAAACTCGCATTAGCTATGTTAGCTTGCCTCCATCTCATCCATTGTTGTGCTGTGTTTTGAATTGCATACAAATTATGTCAAGAGACTACTGCCCGCGTTGCTATATCTGAGACGGTACTCAACTGCAATGGAAACAAAACAAGACCGTGGCGATTCGTGCCGAGTCGAGTCGACCCGTGCTGAGTAGGTACTAATGGAAACGCGGCAATAGTGCGCATGTGCCAATGCCCCCTTTTTCAAAAAGTATCGTTATCAAACGTTCTCGTGTAACCAGGGCCTGAGTTCAAAAGAATGTGTGGCATGGGAAGAATTTGGTGAGTCCTGCTCAACAAACAGGTCCTGCTCAGCAGGTTAGAAGGTACAAAGTATCTACACGCCCATTAACATAGTCACTGTATGGCATGTGATGCTGTCCTCCTTTGCAATGCAAAAAGGTCACATGAATACTCCCAGTCATGTATAACTAGGCTCTCTCAGCAATCATTTCCAGTACAAAGAAACTCCTCATGTTTTTCACTGCTCTGGTTTAAAGGCCCACTTCACACATCTCTCTGGATTCCACGCACTATTCTCAGGCCATTCATTTCATCTTTGGTCACTATAGTTATGATGAGTGGGGTGGTGAAGTAGTGTTGGTGGGGAGAGAGGTACTTCTGTTTAAAATAATTATTCTGTAGAAAAATGTTGCCCATCGGTGTTATATTGATTAACATCACTGCTGAAGATGTTTAAGACTGAGCTCTTATGGAATAGAATAGAATGGCCCTTTATTGTCGAAATTGTGGGTGCTCCACCCAAGGCGTAGTCAAGACTCTGTGCACTCAATTATATAGCCTATGTACCATACACCCAGACAGTACATCAGTACACTTTCCACAGAGGAGCGATAGAAGGCGTGCAGCAGCTTCTGGTCCAGATGTTTTTTTTTTCTGAAGACACGGAGGAAGTGAAGACGGTGAGGAGCCTTCTTCACGAGGGCCTTGGTGTTTTGAGTCCAGGAGAGATCAGCTGACATGTGGGCGCCAAGGAACCTGAAGGTGGTGACGATTTCCACGTGTTTACCATTTATTTCAAGGGGCGTGTGGTCTTGTTTTCAAACATTTCATACTCTGTTTTATCTACAGTAACGCATCATAGTCTATGAAATCATAGGCTTGTAGTTGCCACTTGTTCAACTTGCCTGTTTTATTAGAGCAGATTTGGTACCTCTTCTCCATCATCTACTAATTGGATGGTTGGTAGTTCGATCCCCGGCTGCTCCAGGCTGCGTGCTAATGTATCCTTGGGTATCGGACTGAAAGCACTTAGATGGAGAAAGTGTATGAATGTGAATGAGACATGCTGTATAAAGTGCTCTGAGTGCTCATTTAGAGAAAAAAAAGCTATATAAGAATCAGTCCAAGTTATTAAAAACTATTTCACACTGTACTACATTTTCTGTATATCACACATGCTGGCCAGGACAAGTCAGTAAGAGAAAACTTATCTGGTATGATAATAAATCACAGAACTTTGGGTATTTGCTGATGGTAGCTCTGTTTCCATACAAACCACAGCTCATAACTGATCTCAGCCCAGTGAAAGCACAGCCACCGGCAGCTTGTCTATCACGTTAATTTCCTGTCAGAGTGCAGGATTATCCGCAATGCGCATGTGCAAGCAAGCAGAAAAAAAAAAATCTGCGGGCCTCTCAGCTTTCAATTAGAGCTGGAGACGCTCCAGTTTCCAATGTGATCCAAGGCAAGCGTGCTTCCAGCAGCAATAGCCATTTGCGGCCACAAGATGTCAGTGTTCAGGCCTTTTAATTCAGCTGCGATGTTTATATATATTTGTTATTAACATATTTTAATATGTAGCCTTGTTTTCCCAAGCTCATTAGCAGCCGTTTTGTCAGAGACACGTGGTCCTCACAGGACTGCCACTACAAATACATGATTTTATAGAATATGATGCATTACTGTAGATTAGTATGAAATGTTTGAAATGAGCTCAGCCTTAAACACCTTCAGCAGTTGTGTTAATCCATGTAACACTAATAAATATAATCTGTGCTTGCCTTTCTGTAAAAGTGAGAGCCTGCGGAGAGGGGCTTTCAACCTCGCATGCGGTCCCCCAGCTGCACATTGCTCAACATGGACGCTGCTGAATGCTGATTGATTGACAAGTAAGAATAAATGATGTTTTTCAATATGATGGAAGCTTGTACGTGTGATACACTGGCCTCTATTTGAAAAGAGAGATGTTTTATTATCCATGAAACAAAAAACAAACAAACAGAGAAATAATAAATATACAACATTAAACACAAATTTGAATATGTGGATGAACATGAGCTCTGTCCCATCAGAAAAAAAAACCTCTCCTTTCTTCAAACACACACTCATCAGACTAGTTTTAATGGTTGCAGGCATCCAGGCCCATCCAAACAGGTCACTGTGCCCCCTCAGAGGAGATATACACACTAGTATGTCATACTTTTACAACTATGAGTAAAATTAAGTGATATAGTTTGGTAATGAAAGAGTTAAGCACCCTTATTGTCGTTGCAGTGACAGTCAAGCGCAATGTAATAATTTGGCTGATAGTAGCTTAGTGCAACTGCAGCGATGCAGGTAGCCTACGCAGCTATGTAGCACGACGAGACTTTGGAGTGGATGGGCCTGCTCAGGTCAGATTTTTGGGATGCCCATTATGCCTCTTTGGGACTGAAGAGATGCCACTGATCAGCATGTGCAGAGCGCTTTATCAGAGGATCTCACTGGACGACGGAAAAACAAATGGAAACATACTGAGCAGAGTTATGATAGTTTTGTATTTTTAGTTTTTTTTTTGTTTTTTTTTACAAACCCAATTACAAAAAAGTTGGGACACTGTGTAGAATATAAATATAAACAGAATGCAATAATTTGCAAATCTAAAAACATATCAAATGCTTAAAGAAAATGTACCATTACAAGAAAAACATGAGCTCATTTTGAAGTTGATGGCAGCAAGATATAAAAACCTGCATGCACCCTTCAGCATTGATCCCATTGGCACTAATGTACCCGCATATCAGCAACTCAGGCTTCTGAAATGAGCACTGATAATAAACCAGATGGTCCCTGTCCTCTTTAGTTTGGAGAATGCGGCATCCACGTTTTGGAAGAGAATTTCAAATTTCGATTCGTCTGACCACAGAACAGTTTTCCACTTTGCTGCAGTTCATTTTAAATGAGCTTTGGCCCAGAGAAGACGGCAGTGTTTCTACATCATGTTCGCACACAGCTTCTTCTTTGCACGTTAGAGCTTCAACCTGCACCGCACACTAATTTTTCTTTAATGTAAAATTGTGAAGATTTTGAATATCTCATCATCTACAATACATGATGTTATCAAAAGAATCTGAATTTCTGTGCAGAAGGGACAAGGCTGAACATCAGCATTGGATGCACGTGGTCTACGAGCCATCGAGAGAATTTTAAGCGGAGGTTTAAAGATAAAAGACATTTTAATAAAGTTTGACTTTATTTGACCTTGAAGATGAGGTCAGAGGTCCAAAGTAACGTGATGCTTCCCCATACGTCGTTCCCTGTATGCTTATATGCTGTATATACAAACAACGGCAGTAAGAAGCGTAGTTTTAAACAGCTCTATACAGCATTATCACTTTGACCTTCAGATCAATCTGTTGACCTTGAAGGAGAGATCAGAGGTCAAATATGACATAATATCTTAAATCATTATATGGTACTTTCTATGTAGACAATACACACCACATGTATAAGAATCATAGTTCTACGATAAGGCTTTTTGTCAGTTTTAGACCAATAAATCATCAAGTTGACCTTGAAGGCCTTGGTGGACGTAAACCAAATTTCAATGGCTCGTTGACATGATACCCCACTCTGCACCCCTACAAAGTTTTATCAGAATGCATTCAACACTTTTCGAGTGGTCGTGTTTACAGACAATGGCACGAACGTGACCTCCTTGCTGGAGGTTATTATTCCACAAATTGTAGGTGCACTTTTTTGCAGATTGGTGAACTTCTGCCAATCTTTGCTTCTGAGAAACTCTGCCTCTCTAAGGTGCTCTTTATTTTACACCAAATCACCACTGACCTGTTGCCAGTTAGCCTAATTCATTGCAAAATGTTCCTCCAGGTGTTTCTTTTTGGTACCACTTGCTTTTCCAGCCTTTTTTGTCCCCATGCCAGCTTTTGGAGATCTGTAGCTTCCATTAAATTCAAAATGTGCTAATATTTATCTTGTGGATCACATGAGATTTGCAGATAAATGCATTTTGTTTTTATTGACATTTTATAAAGTGTCTCAACTCTTTCTGAACTATTAATTATGTAGGATTAACGGCCTCTCTCAGTATTGCTCTCAATGTAAACTGAAAAGGTTTTCTGAGTTTGTAACCTCTGTTTTGTGGACATTGTGTTTTTTATAGTTTCTATCATTTCTATTCAGACAAAAAGAGATTGTTCTCACTTTCTAACAAGCTATTCTTGCCATTGATGTTTTTCATAGCGTCGCAATGCCAGGCACTGAAGAAAGCGATAAAGGTAGGCTATAAAAACATGATATGGTTATACTTGTTTATTAACAGTGCAGTAAAAACATGTGATGAGACAAATATAAAGCAAAAATATGACGTGATTTTTCAAAAGCAGCAAGAACACCAGCAAACATAATAATAAATAATAAACTTCCCTGTTACAGACTTTCCCTTCCCATCTATGTCTTCTAGCTCCAGAGCCACATCGTCCTCCACTCTGGACACCTAATCCCTATAAGCCTCCGTAATGCCCTGACCAGGGAGAGGGAGTAGAGGAAGCGGAGAAAGAAGAGTTTGAGCTTAATGACCTTGCAAGTGGATTACAGGTCAGCTAAGGTTCACAAACAGCTATCCAAGGCCTTGGGCACAGCCTGAACACCAAAATCAGCTAATAGGAGGGTCACAAATCAAGATATACATGGCTCAGGATGAAGGCAGAGAGTAATATGATCTGTACTCTGTAAGTGAAGAGGAGAATGTTTCTCTGCCACTAGAGGGAAGCAAAGGCTTTCATTTGATTTAGTCCTGGCGGGAGAAAGTGTGTTACTTGGTCAGTGCTCCCTGGTGGACTAAAAGAGCCGTGACCTGACCTAAAGACAGAAAGTGTCACAGAGATGGATTAAGAGGCAGCGCGATGCCTCTGAGCAGAGGATTAAACTTTCCCCCGTGGCGTCTTTGCAGCTCCGAATCCGCCTGTTGTTACTGTGATATCTGAGGAATCAGGTGTAAACACAACGCATGTCGGCTATCAGCCGCACTCAGGCTCAGTGAGGAGTATTAGTTTGCACCGCGGGGCTGTAACCGTCGCATAAGTCTTTGTGCAGATTGTGATTTGTTATTGTGTTGCTTTTAACTCCTACTCAAGTTCAAAACAGATCTGCTCTGCAACCGCTCACATGTTTGTGAACGAGCATCGTCCCCGCTTGTGTCTGTTGCATAAGAACCAAAACCGCAACTCTGACCACTCGCTTGAGATCTCGCAAATGTCCTCTTCCCCTGCTTGCGCCTGGCAGAGGGACTTTTTCCGAGCATCAGTGATGCAGCGATGAAGTTGCACTCAGGCGTGCGTTTGACCACTTTTAACCTAGAAAATGTCACCGGCTGGTTTTGAGCTTCACGTCGTTTAATTACGTCAAAACGTTTCCAACTCATCGCCTCATTGTTTAATAACATCGGGTGAAACAGGCGGATCTCGTGTAATCGCTTCACGGCAGAACAAACGTGCCGTGTGTGCATGTGAGTCTACGCTGTCCTGCAGTCAGTACTATGCGAAAGTCTTGAGCCACCCCCTCAGTGTTATTGGAGCAGTGTGGGCTCGCCTTGATGGAGAATGGAAAGAAAGGTAGCCAACATCCAAAGATGAGCTGTAAAAGGCCATTCAAGAAGCCCGGAGAACTATTCCTAAATATTATTTAAAGGAATTACAACATCAGGCTGTTACAAACTTTTTATTTTTATGATGTATTTCGATTTATGTTTGCACATTTTTTAGTAAATCATTGCACCTTTTCCTTGCAAAATATGCAGAAATGAGAGATCGCCTGAGATCTTTGCACAGTTAGACAGGAAATCCGGCTGACCACACTAAAATCTTTCCATCGTACACCCCCACACACTCTTCATTTTTCCACCGTGTAAATACATCAATGACTTTGCTTCACGGTTGCATCTATTCATCATAATTTTTATTTATTTTTTGCCATATTTCTAAACTCAGGGGCATTTAAAAAAAAATAAAAAATCTAGTGCATAAAAGATTGGGTATGGCTTTTCACAGTCATCTGCCCTAATACACACAAAGCCTGAAAACTGTTTTGCAAAGTGATGAAACAAGTATTTAGACCCTTTACTGAATTAAAGGTCACCTCTGTCTCAGTTATGTTTGAGCCTTTTTGCATTTTCTCTCTAACAAAAGTCTCTATCCATTGCAAAATGCCCCCAAGCTTTTAAGGATATGCATCATTTTAAGGAACTGAAACAAGCTTCAGTTAAAGCTCGGTTACTATACTATTGGTTTCCTAATGGCGCGATGCACTTTGAGAAGGTTTCACAATCCCTAAAGGCTACAGAAATCCATTCAGAGGAGCAGCGTGCAAAGCAGAAACCAAGTAAACGTCACTGTTCATTGAAATGACAGTAAACAGCCAGCAGCTGCCACTGATATTTGAATCGCGTGCTTTCTGTAAGCTACAGCAGCTATAGACAATTTTGCTGTCACGTACTGCACAGCTTTACAGTATAATGCTGTAAAATGCATAAAATGCTGCTGCGCCTTGAGGCGGCTGCTTGTTGTGATTTGGCGCCAAATAAATTAAAACCGAACTGAATTAAATCGCTGCTCTTAAAGCTGTTTTTCCCATCGCTGCGTGTATTCTGCACGTATTTTACTATACGTGATGTTATACCAAGAAGCCTGTAGTGAAAACAAGTGGCGTTATATAACTGTTGCGCAGTTGTTGGTGTCTTCTGTCTCCACCCCAGGGTGTGTTTGCTTTGTTCGTGTTGTGAAAATATATTTATAGCACGTACAGGTACAAACAGGAATCGCCGACATAAACTCGTCTGAATCCAGATGTTTAACGCCGCTGCTGTAAACTACAGTTTGCAAGCTGTCAAACGTGCTTCCGTGATTCTCCTTTAAACTCAAATCCAGCACAAGCTATTTTTTATTATGTGCTCCACAAGTTACATTAAAGTCGAAACATTTAGTGGATAAATATCCAAAGACTGCATATAGGATTCTCCAGAAGTGTACAGTGTACCGGGCGTTTCTTTTTCCAGCATCTTCTTGACCTCAATTATTTTTGTTAGGGTTTTCTTGTTGCCTTCTGTTCCTGTATACCTATCAAAGGTCTTCATTGGGCCATCCGTGGCTTTCTTTAGATCGGACGTGGTCTCTGCTTGATTGCTGAATCAGGTAAAGAGTAAAACTGGCAGATTGACGGAGCTGAGAATAATGGGTTTGGTCCCAGTAACAGAACAAGTTTCTACAGGTGAGGTAGCACTGACTGATGCGTTTCATACAGCTGGTGTTTCAGACTGTGTGAACGCAATCTCCAACCTACAGTTCCCATATGATCATATATATCATGTCATATACAGCATTGGTCATTTACTTGTTGACTTGCAAATATTTTCTGAGATTTGTTTCACTCGGTATAAAGTAAATAATGATTTTATTTTATTTTATTTTTTTATTTTAACTTCACTGCCATTCCGTTTGCTCTGGTTTTGGTGTTTTATGGCACAAGATGAAGCTGCAACATTAAACCTGCTGTCATCGTATTTTCTGTGCCGTGCAGCTGGGTGTGCTTCTGTGTGGCTGTTATTACTACTGCAGCTATTATTTGCTATTTCTGTTACACCATGCATTCTGTGTTCTGAAAATATCTTCTAACTGTATGCAATTTTATATTCAACACATCACAACCTCGTGCAGGAAAATCAATTCATTTATTCCGCTGTTACAAAGCAAGTGGAATTACAGAGATTTTATGCAGTTGTCGGTGTCTCCTGTCTCCACCCCGGGTGCGGTCTCTGTTTTCACTTTTTTTTAGTCAAAACACCACGGAAGGCGCAGGCTATAGTTGCTACCAGGATCATGAACTCCGTGAAGTCGAGCTCACCGTCTCCATCGACATCAAGACCTTTGATCAGGTCGTTCACCTGCTGTTGGCCCTTTCCTCCCTGTAAAGACCAACAGAACACCAGTGCTGTCAGCTGCAGTCTGCAAGCTGCCAGAAGCGCCTCCCTAACTTTTTAGACAAATTTCACACTTTTCAAAATATTGTTGTTCAAGTTCAGTCAGGCTGACACTTTTAAAGTTTTAATTCTCAAAACATTTCAGAAACAACTTAATGGAAGCAAACACGTGCAGCTGCAGGATGATATTCTTACTGTCCTAACTTTGCTAACTGTAGCACAGGTTAACCTCCAAAACCAATCACCAACACATGAGTCGCTATATTGTGTAATTTGTAGCATATAGTAAGTCTACATTTACGCCTCATAAAGGATGCACTTTACCGAGCACAATCCAGGCAGTTCAGTTTCCAGCAGCTTCTTGGCTTCAGATTTTGACAGGCTGCAATCTTTTCCATCTGCTTCCGCATATCTCTGAAAGGTGTCGAGCAGCAAAAAAATGCCTGCCTGTAGCTCCGTCATCTCTGGTTCTTGTTGGGACATGGTTGCTGCTTGATGGGTGGTCAAACGGGTAGAGAAGACAAATGGAAGATGAACAGAGCAGGAGCCGCGCAGGGAGTGAAGGAAAAGAGGAGGTGAGATTCTTTTTATACCTTTTGAAAAAATGGGCTTGGCCACGGCGGTAAGGCAAGCCTCGACAGGTGAGGAAGTGTTTGCTAAAGTATGTTGCAAAGGTGGGGTTTCACGCCGCGGCAACACAACCGCCATCCTACTATGCCCAAAACACACATCATCTGAAAGGCCACATGCAGCGTTGGTTACTTACTAATGGACTTGCATTCTGTGCAGAGTAAATAATTATTCCACTGTGCAAGCTGAGATATGAAGCTTGTGCTGTTTTGGATATAGGTTGAACTTCACTGGCACTGTATTTGCTGGGGTTGTGATTTGTCCACGCTTCTGCGGAGGGCTGCACCGCTGCCTTGTGGTTTGGGAAATATTATTAAAGTGTGTGCTCTGTATTCTATAAATATTATTCAAGGGATTACATTTTTATATTCAACACTTGACAGCCATGCACAGGTAGATAAATCCCTTTATTCAGGTGTTACAAAACAAGTGGCATTACAGACATGCTCTGAAGCTGCTGGTGTCTTTCGGCTCCGTTCCAGGGTGTGGTCCCCATGCTCATTTCTTTGCAGGGCGGTCGTGGCAGATGCAGGTAATGGAAGTGACCAGCACCATAAACTCAGTGAAGTCAACCTCGCCATCGCCATTAAAGTCCAAATCTTTGAACAGCTTGCTCACGTCGTCTTGGTTTTTTGCTGCCTGCGTAGACCAAAAGAAAATGTCATCAGCGCCACAGTTTGCAAGCTGCCCAAAGTGCCTGCATTATTCTCATTCCCATTCAAATTCAGTCCTTATAAGCAATACCTTATTAAACCATCAAAAAGCCAACACTTTAATGTTTTACCTACCAAAACCAACCACAACCGGCTCTGTACCTGAAAATAATGCAACTTTTTTTTTTAAATTATTCCATAATTTAACTATGTTTTAACTCCGACAGGATGTTTTGTGCAGCATGCAGTATATTACATAGACCTGATGTGCCTGGTCCTCACTGAGCAGATGTCAGCACTGTGTCGAGCATGTATGTGTCTCTCAGTACCTTGAGCAGTCCCGGAAGCTCGTTTTCCAGCAGAGTCTTGACCTCGGCTTTTGTGAGGGTGTCCGGCTTTCCTTCTTTTCCTGCGTACTTATCAAAGATGTTCATAAGGCAAGCCATGGATGTCTCTAGCTGCGTCATGGTTGCTCCTTGACAGGTGGTTATTCAGGTGAAGAGGAAAAATTGGATGTGGACAGAGCAGTAGCTGTGCAGGGAATGACAGAGAAGAGAGTGGCTTCTTTTTTATACCTTTTTAAAAAATGGGTTTGGCACCAGTGATAAGATTGTTTTTTATAGTTGAGGCAGTGCTCGCTCAAACGTTTGACTCATTGTAAACACAACCTTGGACCTACAACGCCAAAAGTACACATCGCCTGAAAGGCCTCATGCCGCTTTATTCATTTACTTTATACTTACTTATTGATTTAAGGCGAGGCCTTTCCATTAACAGAACACCAATGGTAATATATTCAGTGATTCTATTTGCATGGCAAACGGTTGTTTTACTGTGCAGGCTGAGCTGCAAACCCTCTTGCGGTTATCATCTAAACACAATAATGAAACAAGTCTGAACCAGCTGTCAGCGCATTTAGTGTGGTTGGTGGCCTTCTATGCATCCGCGTAGGGGTGGGCTTAAACCTCAAGGGGAAAATTATAAAGCGTGCAACGCGAGTGTGGCGCTCTGTTCTCTCTCGCAGCTGATTTTTCGGAAATCATACTCACTTACTATATTTTACATGTTTGTGGTCATATAACAGGTCACAGCACTAGATAGTATCAAACACGATGAGTGAACTCAAGAACAGGAGCATGAGCACCTGAGCTTTAGAATGTTACTTTATAAAAAAACATGTACTGTGTGTGGGTGTGGTGATCGCGCAGGTGTGCAGGTTTGCAAGCAGAAGAAAGCTCTGAGACTGTAAAGACGCTGGTCATGGGTAGAGTGGTTAACACCTTTTGCAGGGTACAGCAGTGTTATGCAGGGAAGTGATAGTAGCAGACTGTAAGTTGGGTTTGTTGCCCGTGAGTGAAGGAGTGTCTCTCTGTTCACAGCTGTTATCAGTCCCAAACTGGCTGACTCAACGGGTCAAGTGTCTGCATTAATCCTCTGGTAATTAACAGGCGCCCAGCGGGCTGCTACTTAATAATCACTGCTTTCACATGTGATATTATCATGAACCCACGTGTGTTATGGGGAAGTAATGTGACACTAAAATTGATTTATCATGTAGCTCTCACTGTAGATTGTACGGTGTCAAATTCACATTGAATCCTGGCCTTGGCCTAATGGCTTCTGCGTGTACTGCATCACTGGTTTTTTAACTGTGATAAAAGAGGAAAAAAGATCTTCGTGCGGCAGTTCTCGGATATTCTCTCCCCGCACGCTCTTCTCCTTTGTGTGATTTTTGTGTACCAACCATAAGTGGTTAAACATGTAGTTTAACCAGTTCAGGATCCTAAACAAAGCCTGAAAGATCTGCAGAGCTTAACCGTCAGGAATTCCTGTGAAAGGCGTCGTGTTGACCTTTGCTGTTCGACAACAAGAAAACTACCTTTTAAGAATCATGTCCCTACTCCGTGTGCAATGTGACAGTTCTGTTTCAAAGCATAGCGTGTAATTTGTTTTAATATAAATTAGTGAGATGCTCTGATGGCTGGACAACTCTATACAGACTAGAATAGTGATTATTATATAATTTGTTATTATTTTTTTTATAGAAACTGAAGAATAAAAGACAAAATAAAAGTGGAGTATAACAGTGGCATATACAATAAATAACACACAATGTGCACAGTGTGGGACGAACATGGTCCCTGGGTCTTGGACCCAGAGTTTTTGAGTTTTATAGGTGCAGGATTTCTTTTTGGTTTTTTGAAGGGAACACATTCTGGTGCTAAATTACCGAAGTTTTTCTGTCTAGCATGATGTTCAGATTTCTTTGAGCCTCATTGTTGTTTGTACCTTCAGCTCTTTGCGTAGGACGATGAGGTCATTTTGAGCTCCGTGTTATATTCCTGTGCCAACAGAATTAACATCTGTGTTTTCAGTTAGCAAGTGTGTAACCTGAGAAGCTGTTTGTGTATCTCATTCTAAAACCTTTTGCGTTGCTAAGCTCCGCCTCCTCTGTCATCACCAGTCTTCGGCCAAATCATCTAAGGGTCCTTGTTGCTGTCATCGCCTCCCAGCTCAGCTAAAGTGATATTCTTTCAATCTCCAAAGAAGTCTCCAGAGGGTCTCCTTTGATATCATCCACCTCCACCTCAACTGCTGGCCTCTTGTTCATGTGGCAGCAGGGTGTGGTTTGGGGGATGGCTGCAGGGGAGAGGTGGGGCAGTGGGTTCGGAGAGGGGCATCAGGAGGGACGTGGGATTGATTGTGTTTATGGCTTTTTGCACAGTAGCTGGCAGGAGGAGAGGTGGACTGAGCTGAGCTGAGCTGAGCTGAGCTGAGCCGAGCCGAGCTGAGGTGGATGCCCGCCAGGAAACAGAAAGCGAGTGTAAACGTGTGGAGAGAAATACGATTATTGTGGCAAACACCCAAGTGTCACTGCGTGTGCCTCGGGACTAACCGAAGGCTTCCGTGACACACTCATGTTTGTGTTCCAGGCCGTCTCCACCCACCCATGGCAGGGTTTGTTAAGGCCGCTGTACAAGATAAGTCTTGCAAAGTGTTGATCTCATGAACAAAAGATGAGACTGGAATGCAGTGCTCCCAAATACAGGAAATGCTAACTGGAATATACCAAGAATTGACACATCACTGGGTGCAAACCACAAATACTTCAATATATGTGCAGTTGTGGTCACAAGTTTAAATCCACTCGTTGTGTGCATTAATGTCATAGTAATTTGGGCATTTTTTTTTTTTTTTATAATTTCTTTGAGCTGTCCTTTTCCCAGGCTGAAGTGATTGTACAGCATACATCTTTAATAACTTAAAAAAGAAGAATTGGGTGCACAAGTTTGAGTTTTCTCTAATCCACACAGGGTCAAAAGACCCATGCATGCTCAAACGTGCACACACACTCAGTTAAATATTTTAATAGGTGGTGCTGAAGGAGCTACAATGTCTTTTAACTTGACGAGGCCAAGGCCTCTCGTTAGTAATCACGACTGACTAATCTTCTTATTGTTTATCCTTTTGATTCTTGGGTTGTTTAATGTTTATATTGTTTCGCGTGTTCTCTCTTTAGTATATTTAGTGTGTTCTTAGTTCCCTGTGGCGTTAGAGTTCAGTTCTTCCTCTGCGTTTCTGCTCTGGTGTTCCCTCCTCATGTATCAAGTCTCCTGCGCTGTTATTCGTGTGTCTGTCTTCCCCATTTAGTGTCACACTTCCTCTTTTATTTTTAAGGGGCCAGTTGTCCTCGTGCCTTGCTTTCAGTTTTGGTTCCCTTGTCTCGTCTGTCGTGATTCAGTTCAGCTTTGTCTTGTTCTCCACAGCTGTTTACACTTCCCTATCATCCCTCTGGATTTAATGTCTCAGTCTCTCCTTGTCTTTTTAGTAGTCTTAGTTCTATTTTGTATTTTGTGTTCAGCCTCAGTTTTCTGGCCAGCAGTCAAATAAAGACGTGTTTTCAGTTTACCCCGTTTGCCTCTACTCATTCTGCGTTTGTGTCCTCACCTTTTCCACTGACAATCCACCCAGCATGGACTCAATGCCTGCTATTATGGCAGAATTCAATGAGGAGATTGAAAGAGTTTACAAACTTGCTGCTTGCAATTGAGACTCTTTCAGCTGGACTAGCTGCCATGGATACAATTATTCAAAGCAAGCCACAATTACTCCAGTCTCCAAAGGTTTCCAGTCTGTATACCTTTCTGACCACTACAGAAGAAGCAGTAGAAGCACAGGAATTGGCTTTTACCCTTACTGTCGCCTCCCCTTTACCACATCAACCCATGCATCCCACAGCCAGTTAGCTCCTCACCCTCTCCTTAAGCATGGCTCTTGGCAGCAGAAACGGACTCCACCTACCTTTGGCATGCAGACTGGAGCAGCTAGGAACTGAACAACCAAGCCTCCAATTAGTAGATAACCTGCTCTACCTCCTGAGCTACAGCCACCCAACTCAAAAGCTGTCTTCCTCGACCAGCTTATTGTGAGACTGTTTCTGATGTTGAGCCAGTCCTCCCTGAGACTGTTAATGTTTCCCGGCCAGCAAACTCTGTGACTGTGTGTTGCGTGGCGGTGCCCACAACCATAAAGAGTACTGTTAATGCTTCAGAGCATGCCTCCCCAGAGACCAATGTTTCACAGCAGGCTTCCCCAGAGGCTGTTGCTCTTCCTCCCCTGGGATTGAACACCCTGCACCCGTCCTTGCTTCTAGGGTGGGGTTGGCCAGGGCCCACCCCATTCCTGCACCTGACTCTTCCCAGGGTGAGGACGGCCAGGCCCCAGCTTCTGCTTCAGCCTCTGGATTCGGCAGCGACCCCTGTGCAGCTCCAGTCTTTTAGGAGGACTGCAAGTTCTGCAGAGCAGCCTCAATCACCAGAGGAGTTGGCTGTGGGCCCTGCACAGTCTGTTCCTGTGCAACCTATGCATCCTGCACCTGAGCTGCTGCAGCCCCAGTTGTCAGAAGAGACTGAGCAACATGCGTCCCCAGTGCCACTGGAGCCAGAGAGTTCTGCTCCACTGAGTGCCCAGAGCCTGATCCAGAGTCTAATGATCCAGTGTTGCCTGTGTCAGAGGTGTCCCATCACCTCTGTTAACATCAGCCCATAGAAGGACACCTTCGTTGACGTTGACCTCCAGCCAAACCACCAGACTTCATCCAGACTTGCTCGTGGCCTCTGGCTCTCTGGACTCTTGCCCTTTGGATGTGGGGCTTCGTCCAGGGTCTCCCTCCTTCCTGCTCTGGGGTGTCTGCGCGGTTGCCATCAGGATGAGTGGCCTCAGGTCTTCTGAGCTCCTAATGGACTGTGGATGGCCTGGGTTTGCCTCTGGATCGCCGGGGGCATGGTTGCAGTTTCTTACCCTCATTATTGAGTACATTCCATGACAGAGGCACATACACACATCACCACAAACAGCAGAATTATGTGTATGTGTGTATATGCATATGTATAAATATGTGAATATGTGTATGTATGTATATCTACTTTTCTTTGATTTTTTTCTTCACTTTGTTTCTCTTTTTTCCCCTTTTTTCTCTCCTTTCTTCTCTCTTTTTTTTTCTTCCCCATTACCTGTCACGTCTGGCATAAATAACTAAATAAAAAATAACTAAATAAAAATTATAAAAATTAAAAATGAACAAGAATAGCCTGTAGAGACTTATAGAGCTGACATGACAGGTTAAAAAAAAAAAGAAAGAAAAAAAAAGAAAGCACCTTGAGGTGACTGGTTGTTATGATTTGGCGCTACATAAATAAAAATGAATTAATGAGCCCACACAGCTTTCAAGGAAGCCACAGAGGTCTGGGGCACACCGCAAGGGAAGAAGATGGTCTTTATAAGCACAGGAGTGAGATGAATGATAGTTATCAGGTGCTTTCCAGCCATTCTGCGATCTTGATTACGGCCTCCTTCAAAGTGAATTCCCGTACCTGAGAGAGAAAGAGAGAATGGGAATAGATGTTTGGGTCATGGGGGGCCATGACAAAAACAGAGCAAACAGATTTTTGTTTGTTTCAGATTCACATTATGTGCTATACTGAGCTAAAAAGGCTGACAGACCTTAAGGTAGCACATATATAGAATTGAGGAACATAAGGCCGTTTGTCATGTTCCCTTTATTTCTTTCCATACACATGCAGGACCTTTGTGCATAGGAACCCAAGAACATCTATGGAACAATGGCACTGACTCCTGTCATGTTAGCATTTCTTAAAAACAACATTAATATTTGGTGGGGGGGGGACACAAAATTGGGATAACTGCAGTGGTGGACAGTAACGGAGTAAATTTACTTGAGTACTGTACTTAAGTACAATTTTTGAGTATTTTTACTTTA
>JAVDPK010000508.1:659162-664425 GCA_034780415.1 Cichlasoma orientale | reverse complement strand
AGTTGAGTAAAATTTGACCACGAGTATCAGTACTTTTACTTAAGTACTAGAGTTGAGTACTTTGTCCACCACTGGATAATTGTCTATTTACTATGTCCAACAATGTGATAGCTGCTGGCTAACAAGCTAAGAGCAGCAACACCAACACATTTTTAGTCTTTTGGGATGTTAGTTAACCGCTTACATTCACCAGGTGATCTGCAACCCACTGAGAGTCAAGCTAGGATTTTCTTTAGCTAGAGAAAACCAGAAACTAGAAGATAATATATTTTAAAGTCTCACACATTTTGGAATAGGTTTTACAGTTCTGTGCAAGTCTTGAGTTTCCCCCTTTTGTCTTGATATTTTTCTGTGACCATGGGGAAGTATATGAAACATGTGCAAGCACAAATAAAAATGCAGCATATAAGCATTTTTCTAAGGAGCTTGAAAGTCAATATTTGGTATGATCACCTTTTATTCTTCAGCACAGACTGAGCTCTCTCAGGCAAGCTTTCTTATAATTTGCTAGCCTGCTGTTATCAGAGAATGGGAAGCTTAACACCAGACTGTTGTTAATGTGTTCTTTATATTGTGAAGGAAAACACCTGAAACACTTTAATTAGAAAAATAGAACATTTAATACTGAAGCATCAGAAGGTCTCACACACACACACACACACACGATCATGCGGAGGCCCTCTGCCTAGAGAGAGCCCCCTGCTCCTCAGTAACCAAAACTTTTTATAGTGGCACGTTATCAGTTCCAAAACAGAGTTGTGTGCTGCAGTTTTGGCCTTCGTTATTGTCTTGTCCAAGCTGGGTTTTTTTCATGACTCAGATTCCTCTCATCAGTGATGAAGCCATCAAGCACGTGATGTTTTAATTAGTCATACAGAGCAATCTTGTTCTGATTGAACATGTTGACTTTAAGTGGTCGAACGTTCAAGATAGGATGCCATGAGACTGAGAAGTTAATCAGTCACTTTCTAGCTGTTCTTCTATGTCAAATGTATTATTTAATTGTTTATTATTTGTTTGATCCACTGTTTATTAATTAATTTCCTGGGGTTTACCTTTAAACATTTGTCCATCTGTCAGTTGATATAAAATAGATCTCCAACACTGTTATTCCCCTTTAACTGGATGATATCTATATTCAGAATGCACTGAGATTAGTTGGCATATAGTCACTTCAGACGATGATCCGCAGGGATGAGCAGCTGTGTACTGTGTAATGTCTGTAATTGGAAAATCTGTTTTCTAGTAGAAGGCTGATGAGCTGATAACAGTTTTTGTGGTCCTAGTTAACAGCGCTCTTTGTAAGAATGCACCAGCCTGTTGATTTCACCATTACTAATTTCTCTCTCTCTCTCTCTCTCTCTCCCTCTCTCTCTCTCTCTCTCTCTCTCTCTCTCTCTCTCTCCTAGCATTATTTGGGTCATTCAGCCCAATGAGGGCCTTCCTCACTTGCACTAACATGTCTTTAAAACTGTAAAATTCACATCTCAGTGAATTTTTCATGTATTGCGATGAAATTTGGTACTCGGGTATAAAGAATTAAGAGGATGCTATTAGGGTACATAAACTGAATAAAAGACTATGTAGACTATATATGCGATTATCTGCTCATGTGGAAAATCATATTTTACAGTTTTCAGAAGCCAATAAAACACATTTCTAGTCTTTGTGATCTAGTAATTTTTGATGGAGGGCGAGGTATGCGCTCTACTGAGTGGCCTTCTAGTTATGAAATACCAAGGAAGCAGGCCTCACCTGGCCACGAAGCTGCTTGTTAGTTAATTTTCCCATTAATTTTAAACCTCTGAAAATGGGGGGGCTGTGAATGGGTGTAATTCTTAAAGAGTTCATGCAAACCTTTTGTAAAAACCCCTTGAATTAAAGCTGAAAGTCTTCACTTCAGTCACACATTGATTGTTTGATTTGCGGTCCACTGTGGTGGTGTACAGAGGCAACACTACAAACATCAAATGTAAAGTTTTTGCCCCAAACATTAGGGAGGGTTCTACATGTAAGAGTCCTCGTTTTCTGCAGTAGCACAGTACCAGTCAAAATAAATAATAAAATCCTAGGTTTGTTACTGCAGAATGTTACTGCGACCACTGAGGCTCAGATGGTAGAGTGGATCTGTTGGTTTGAGTCCTTGGGTAAGAGGCTGAACTCCAAATTGTTCCTAATGATGATGTTTGAATATGTTAGTGCAGCTAGTATTGCAGAAGTGTAATCAGGATAAGAAATATTTTTACAATTATCAGTATCACAGCGGCATAAATGACCTCACGAGCAGATGAATAATGTGGGGTGGACATAGAGGTGGTAACAAAATGTAAATATCTAGGTTTACACCTAGATAATAAACTAGACTGGTCCCTGAATGCAGATGAACTGTGCAAAAAGGGGCAGAGCGTCTCTTTGCTGAAGATGTGCTATCAGTCTGTGGTGGCAAGTGTGATGTTCTGTGCTGCAGTCTGAGGGTGTGGCAGCATCAGAAACAAGGATGCAAGGAGACTGGACCAGTGAGGAAAGGTGGATCAAGAATGGACATACTGGGAGAGGTGGTGGGAAAATGCACACTAAAGATGTTACAAGAGAAAGAAAAGCACATCAGTACTGGAAGACCCCCCCCCCCCCCCTCTGTCTGTAAAACAGTGATACAGAAAACCATTTGTACCTACAACCATCAGGCTTTTCACTTCTCATGTAAATAAAAGATGAGCTATGACATATGAATCTCCCTCTGGGATCAATAAAGGTATTTTCAATGTGAATAGATTTACAGTCTCACTGACATGCATCTAAGGCAGGGGTGGGCAAACTACGGCCCGTAGACCACACCCAGCCCCTTGGCTTTTTTAATCCGGCCCACCCAAGATTGGTACAGAATAGCCTAAATCAAATCATATCATAATTATGGCTGATGGCAAGTCTGTCAAATTTCAAAAAGTCACTGAGGCCCCAGAGCCAAAACGTTTGCCCACCCCTGCCCTGAGGTCTCAGGTTTATTCTAGATGTACACGTTTTGTGTGCCTGTGTGATGACTAGGCACACAGCAAAACGTCGACCGTCACAGGCGTTCTTTCCACTTCCTGTCATTGACCTACTATGCAGCAATCCCTGAACACCGCACTTTCCACTCAGCAGCCTTATCGTGAGCTGTAATCATTGTGAAACCTGCGTCTTCAGTGTAGCATTAGTAACCCTCACTGACGCGTGTTTGTGTGTTTGTTTGATCACATCAAAATAAAAGCCGCTTCTCAAATTTAGCCTGATACAACTGTGACGTGGAAACTGTCTTCAAATCTCTTTTTCCATCGCTGAAATAAATTCTGACCACAAAGATGGACGAGATTTAGTTTATAGAAAAATATATACATATTTACAGCCATAGGATTTTTTTGCATTCATTTAAAAATTGAAGTAAATGAATATATGCTATATACACGACAAAAAGTACATGAGAAAATACTGCAGTGGATCGTCATCCACTTTCTTTGGGATCCACTTGCTCGAAGTAGAAGGATTCATACACAGGTACTTGACACTGAAAGACACAGAGGTGTAGAAGTAGTGCATCAGACTGAGGTGATCTACATTCAGTGCTTCCTAATGTGCACAACTTCAAACTGAACATGCATGAGTTAAAGGCAGAAACAGGATGTCCGTTATATATTTTTTTATTATTTCTTAATACCGGAGTCACCCTGAATTACTCAGTGAAACTGGATCAGCATGTCTGCGGACTGCTTAAAATCATTTTTTAGTATTTTTCATTAATGTCTCCCTAGACTAAATAAAATGCCCCCCCCCCCCCAAAAAAGTGCACCCCACTCACCCACTGAGAAGAGCCTCTGGAGGAATTCGTGCTGTGTTTGTCCATCTCCGCTGTCTCGGAGTCGACGTGCGGAACCTCGTAGATCACCCTGGCCGCTAGTGCTGAAAACACACACACACGTCCACACAGAAATGATTAGTAGCATGAAAATCACATCCTTTATTATGACCTAACTGGGAGCTGCATTTAAATCTCTATCACTGTTAATGTTACAAATATGTTAAAATATTTCACCCTCCCTTCTGTGTTTTAACAGCTTATATCTGTGTTTAAATTGTGGTGTGAAACCTGTCATAATTACATGACTTCAGTGCTGCCATTATTATAATGGACTTTTCTAGTGTAGACCCACGCAACTCACTTTATTCTACATTCACCTTTTTCACAGTTTTATTTATTCTGTGCACTTTACCTGCCTCACATCTACACCTGTGGCGGTTCAGACCTTCTTGCTGTAAGGAGAAAGAGCTAACCACAGTTTGTCCATATTAATTAATCACCTCCAGCTATATATGAACAAGCTATTTCAGCCACTGCCCTCGTGTGCCCACTCTTTGCTGACTGGCTTTTCATTTGCATTGCTTTCATCTATTTCTACCTCTTCCTTCTTAATCTGTTGCCACCAGTCTAAAAACTAAACCATTGCATTCTCTATATGAGAACATTGTCACCACATTTATTTGCACTTTTCACAATAAAGTTCTCATTCTCAGAACATTGTCCATGGTGTACCACAGGATTCCGTATTTGGCCCCAAACATTTCTTATTGAAACAATACCCTGTGCTTAAATTAGTAAGCCTAACTCTGTTACGATCCCCCCAAAATGGCATTGCAAACCTGAAGTGGTTTGACATACAGAGTTTTGGACTGGGTAAATGCCACATGCAGATGACTACTACAACAGTGTCCTGCAGCGAGCAACCAAACTAGGTTTATATGCAATCTTGAGACATACTGACGTGCACAATCAGAATGTACTGGTTATGTTATTGTTAGGTTGATATCAATATAAAGCACTTTGAGGTGACTACTATTGTGGATTGGTGCTGTATAACCCTGAGCCTGGTTCTGCTGGAGGTTTCTTCCTGTTAAAAGGGAGTTTTTCCTTCCCACCGTCGCCAAGTGCTTGCTCATAGGGGGGTCGTTTTGACTGTTGGGTTTTCTCTGCAGCATTGTAGGGTCTTTACCTTACAATACGAAGCGCCTTGAGGCGACGGTTTGCTGTGAATTGGCGCTATACAAATAAAGTTGAATTGAATATAATAGAATTGAATTGAATATGCGTATGCAAAAACACCGTCTCGTATTATCATAACCAGACCCCCTATTAGAATCCCTTTGGTCTCTTAATCAGTGGAAAATTCATCTCAGGTTTCTAGATCATTCAGACTTTGAGGGAATTATTGTGGGGTCTTTACCTTACAATATA
>JAVDPK010000508.1:617389-635189 GCA_034780415.1 Cichlasoma orientale | reverse complement strand
TTTGACTGCAGCATTGTGAGGATGTTTTGAGAATGTTAATGAGGTGTGGGTAATAATAACATGTTCTTTTATGAAACGTTCACAGTTTAAAAAAAAACAAAAACATTCCTATTGCACATTCCTGATCATTGCACAGCTGATTTAACTTCTGATTTAACTGATCTGGAACATAGCTGACAATCAGTCTTGTGACGCCACTGAAATAATGGCCCTAAAATTACCGTGTAAATCATGCTCCACAATACATCAACTCCAGCTGTGTGAACTGCGTATCTAACCAGCAGAGGGCAGTATGATTCTCTTTGTTCCCTTTCTCTGAACGTAAGCGCCTCTGTATTTATGCAAAGAGGAAATTAATTAAAGTGACAGTTTCCTGTAGTTCTTTTTCCATAGTAGAAAAAAATCGCATCTTCTAAGAACAGAATGATATTTTTGTCATTTTTCTGTACATTGTACAGATCTTCCCTAAACGGGGCTTTGTTTTAAAATTGTGTCAACTGCTTAGTTATTATTATTATTATTAATAATAGTAGTAGTAGTAGTAGTAAACTGACAAAGTCCGAAAATCGAGTTATGAAGAGCTCTGCGCTGCAGGGATCTAGGGCAGAGCAGCACTCTTTGGCTCTAACTCTCAAACTATTACTGTTTGTTTGTTTGTTTGTTTTCCTCTAATAATGAAAATCAGCTCAAAATTAATAAATCAGAGTAGTTCTTTTATTTAGCCTTTCTTATAGCATGTCATAAAAAATGCGCTGATGGGGCATCAGCGCATTTTGTATGACATCACAAACCACAAAGTAAAAAGGTGTATTAAATTACTATGTACTGAATAAACTAGTAAAAAAAATACAGTAAAAAATGATGGTTTATGATAATTTGTGTGGTACTGTGTGTACACACCGGAAGTACTTTTTTTCGGGCGGCGTGGCTGCCGGGTGCTGTCTGGAAGAGGAGGATAAGATCCAGGCGTCTACTGCGGCTTTCACGTTTATATGTTCCCGTCATGTGGCTGAACAGCGAACATACATGTTGGGACTGTGCTGCTAGCTGAAGCGCCTTTTCATCAACAACGGACACATTATAATAACAGAGTGACGGCAGCTTCGGTTTTTCCAGAGTAAGTCTGTTTCACGCTCACACATGTTAGCTGCCACTGCGTTAGCATTACAGCTCATCAGAGAGCGCTCTTTAAAGAACTTCATTGTCTACTCGGTGATGAAACGTCTTTCTTCTTGTCTCTAGTACACTTTAAAATGTGTCCGCCGAGTATAAACTGGTACACCACTATCCTAATAAACCATACTTTTTAACATTAACACAGTAATACAAACGTTTCAAATTGTCGGTTTGGTGAACTGAGCAGGTGTATCTTCATAGCTGTAAGATTAAAAGCGGGGTCCTTTAGTCCGTAAAGATAGAGTTAACCTTCTTGAATGATTGGGTTAGTACAGCGTAGTACTGTACTATTGAACGAGACAATGGAGGGGAAAAAACAGTATTTTACTCTCTTCAATGAACTTGATCTGAATGGCCTTGAGTACACGATTACCTACGTCAGCAATACCGAGTAGTAGACAACTTAATTTAGTTCAATACAATTCAGGTATGGTTATATAGCGCCAAGTCACAACAACAGTCACCTCAAGGTTGTAACCTGGTAGTACTTCATTTAGTCTGAAAAAGACAATTTATTTTACAACACGTCTGTGTTGGGCGAGGGGCGGGTAGGAATGGCTGCTTCCTCAAAACACATGTGCTCAGATTACTGTAAGGAAAAAGATGCTTACGGAAGCCGTGTAGCTTTAACGTGCCCCATGTAGGGGTTCGCATAGTAGTATATTTTTTTTTCCTTCAGGCTTTGTGCTTCAGCACATTGGGTTGAAAATAAAATAAGGGGTAATGCATAAAAGTGCCATGTCTCTACTTTGAACTGGCTTATGTCAGCACTCAATATTCATTGGCTGTGTTATGGTCCCGGGTCTGAGACTTTTCAGACTTTTAAATTCTTTTTATTGTTGAATATTTTCTGTTTGATTCTGATGTTTATATTGTCATCTTTGTGCATTTTAGTAATCTTAGTTGTGATTACTGTTTGTATGAGAATATTAGGGTGCAGTCCAGTAGTCCATTTTGCTTAGGAAGGTTCCTAACTGAGAGAAGTGACCCAGAAATATATTTATGGTGACCATAATAAGAGCTGTTTACTAAGAAAAGGAGCTTCAATACTTTATTACCTATGTTGAAGCAGAGACACATCTAAAACCTGCAGGACACCGGCCCTCGAGGCCTGGAGTTGAATACCCCTGCTGTATGGTAAACAACAGAATGAAGAGAGTAGTGTTAAGGAGAGTAGGGAGTTTGTTTGGATTCTCAGCGCACCACTGATTTGTTTTCCTGAGCCGTTATGAATCGTCCTACCACGTTTTCATCAAGGAAAGGAGATAGGACGTACTTTTGGAATGCACCCTTAGTTTCCTTAGGTTTTCTCTTTGTGTCTTTCTTTATCTTTTCCTCATGTTAAGTTTACTGTTGTATGAGTTTCCCATGTGTTGTTACCCCTGAGTAGTTTCAGATGTTCTTGTTTCCCAGGCGTTTCCACTCCCCATGATTAGTCCTCATTGTGTCTGTGTATGTAAAGCCCTAGTTTCCCACTGTCCTTTGTCAGAGTCTGTTTTCCTTCATTTGTACACTTTTGAATTTTGTTTCATTCCACCAAAAAAAGTTTGGTTTTTAGTTTATTCTCATTTATCAGCTAGTCCTGCATTTGGGTCCTTTCTGCCCACTCTTGACAGGATGTAGCAAAAGCACAGTACCCAATTTATAAGGACTCGGGAGCAAGTAGATGCTTGGCAACCAAATGCTTGTTGGTAAACTGTGTTCCCTTTTTGTAATCAGTTTCTGAATAAACGGAGCTCATGGGGCACATAAAGAAAAGATAAAAATGAGGCTGAAAAACATCCCGGAGATGTGAAGGGAAATTGGTCAAAATTAACATCTGGGATCATTGAAGAGTGAGAGTGGGAAATGAGAGTATATCCTGCATTGAAGTGGAACTTGTTTACTTGCTGAAGAAAAAAAAATACTTTGATTGCACATCAAGTCAACAGTCAAGAGAAGACTTCATGACAACATGAAGCCGCGTACAGAAGGACCCACAAATAAATCAACTTCATCGTTTAAAATGACACATGACCTCATTTGCCAGGCGCAAATGGAACGGGCACATTGGCGTTTTTATTGACGATTTTACTGCAGATAGAAGTGACTGGATGAAAGCAGAGCAGCACCAGGGAAGATGAAAAGCGTGTGCTCGTGTCTGTGGGTCCAGTATATCAGACGGTCCTTGACTGCAAATAACTTCACACAAAATATGACAGTTTTGTTTGACTTCATAAGCAAATTCAAGATGAGGCTTGGCCGTTGAATGTAATGCTGTGTGAAGCTGAAGAACCAAAATATCTGGACTGAGGATTTGTTTTTAGAGACAACGGAAGCAGTTTGTGACAAAAAAAGATGACGTAGTTCCCAAATGGCTTGACGTAATTTGGCCTGATTGATTTGGTGCGTTTTTAATGAGCGTAAGCGTCCATAAGGGAGAGTTGTTTTTGTTTTTTTTGGCTAAATTTCCTGGGAAAGATACTTTTTAAGACTCATGCTTGCATAGTGCCATTTCACCCAGAGAGCTCGGGTGTACTTGAACTCAGCTGCTGGCTTACAAGTAGCTGCTTGTACTATATGTTCCTGGAAGTGTGTGTGTGTGTGTGTGTGTGAGAACATAGGCAATAACTGGACTCTCTTTTGTCCCTGCAGCTTGCCATAGCCAACAAAATTGTGTTTTTAATGCATATATTTCTTTCTGACAGTGAAAGAAATGTAGCATGTGTGAATGCAAACCGAGTGTATGGAAAGGCTTAATTGGAGTGGGTTGAGTAACTCGGCAGTCTGGAGATGGATACGGTTTTGTCCCTAAATGGAAAAAGGCACAAATGGCGTTTCAGTGTTGCAGAGTAAACACTTTTCAGCTTTTCTTACTTATCATCTCTTATCTTCAGCACTAATATCCTGTTTAAATAACCTTCAAGCTTAACACCCAAATTGCGCTCGTACTCACTGAATTATACTCGTATTATAACTTCAGCTTGGCCCGAGTGTTTGACAGCCAGCCGGTGTTTAGTACAGATTGATTATTTCTTCTGAAGAACCGCTCGCCCTCAGAAATAATGTCAGCACAGAGTAAATGCACTTCATGTGTTTCGCAACAGTGGGTATAAATATCTTTTCAGTAGCTGATAAGTAGCTTATCAGTGAACCCACCTGATATTTCTGTTGTGACAAGGAGAACTAGGAGAAGTCGTGGCCCTATTGTTGTGTGCTTCGGGCCTTGACCTTAAATGACCCCTGGACGTGTTTGGTGTGTTGACATCGCGCAGCAAACCCAACACAGTGTGCGGGGAACAGTGTGATCCATAGTGGTGAACCTCTAGCTGTTTTTCTCACTTTGAAGCTGCTGCCAGGCAGTCATTACTGAAGTGAAGCCAAGTATCATGACTCACTGAGCCTAATCCATACCCTTAGGTAGTAATACAGTATAATCGATAATATTAAACAACATATCTGCTTTTTATGGCCACCTGTCTTTAGCCTTGTCCTTGATTTACTAGAACAGTGTAATTAGTTCTGCTCAGCTGCTTAAAAAATCCTGTTTAGTTAGACTGTAAAGATTCTGACCCGGCTTACTTAGTGCATGATAGCTTTTGAAAGCTTTGTCATTGCGTGAGGCGGGTGGAGGCTGTTCAACCAACTGTGTCACCAGGGAGGAAGCAGACATTGGTTTTTAGCTTAGCCAACACAGCAAGGAGTAGACTGATGTATAAACCCTGCTGTTCATGGAAAATCAGCGATGACTGAGAAATGTTGACTCAGCTGAATTGTATGACTTTACAGTAGGTTTGCAGTTTTAGTTTGCTTTGGGGCTAAAGCAGCTGTCTGTGTTCTGTTACCCACATGTGTCACACAAGCTTTGTTGGAAGCAGCAGGCATCAAATTACAGTTTTTAGGGAAGTAAATTAAACCGTGAAAAAGTGGAAATCAAAATCCCATGGAGTCAGTGGAAAAAGAGGAATTAGTCACACATTGCCTTCATCACAGCTGCATAAAAAAGTGTGGACTCCTAAAGTAGGGTAAACTGTGACCCAGTGAGCTCTGAGCAGCCTGATCCTCCAGGAAATCAACACAAACAAAGCAGCTTCTGAAAAAGAGTGGCGGTTTTGATTTACCCAGCTAGGAAGAAGTATTACAGTGCTGTATAACTTAGAGCTATAATTATATGGATAACCAAAGAAACATGGATCATGTCATGAGGTATCACTGGAATCACATTCATTCTTGACTCAAATAAAACAGGATTATTCATGGTTGGATCAGGAGAACAATGGGAACATGTATGGCAGTGAGAGAGAAATTAAACTGTCCAAAGGTCAAACCACAAGTTTGTTCCAATAATTGGAATTTAATTTGGCACTGGGTGTCCCATATTGCTTTTCTCATGTAGTCTGTGGTCCAGATAAACAAGCAGTGTAGCCATCATTAAGCCTTCATTAAGCAGCAATACTGCATTCTGATTACACTCCTACAAAAAGTCTCCCGTACAGCCAGTCACAACCACATGCTTGAAAATCATGAATTATGAGAGCTTCAAGGTAGTGTTCTCTTCCTTATCTTCTGCATGGGAGGGCCATCTGTTTAGTACATCTGTGTGCTGTACAACCCACAGCATTGCTATAAGTAGGAAGACCAAAATTTGTGAAGTGAAAGTAGAGTTGGCCCGCGGGCCTCGATTTTGATGCACGTGAATAACAACTTGGATGTAAAAACAAGAAAATTGAGGTAAAATAAATTGGAATTAGAAGTAAAAATTATGAGGGAATATTCAAAGGACAGAAACTAACCACTGGTCTGTTAGGGGTTGATTTTGGCCACAGTTTTGCTGCATATTTCAGTAGAAGGGTTAAATATAAAAAATATTGGGGAAAAATATTTTTACCATAGGCTTTATACCACTTGATGATGTGATTAATGTGCTTATGTATGAATAAAAGGAGTAAGACAGTGAGAACTGTCACTGTCAGTCCTCCCCGAGGCTGTACTGCAGTATTTGTGTGTGTACCAAACTAATCCACACGTCAGAGAGGGACTGAATTTGTTCCAGCCTCAGTGGCTGTTTCCGTTCCTAAAAGCTTTATTGAAAATCTTTGAAAGTCCGCTTAGTCAAGTTGTTTAATTAGACGTATGCACTCCTGTCAGTCACAGCTGCTTAAACTACAAGCTGGGTTCATTCTTATATCACACGATACAGACAAGTCAAAGTTATATCCAGACGCATAACAGCGTCTTTGGGGCCAGTTGTATTTGGCCAGCCTCTCACAGCCTGTCGCCAGTATTTAAACACATTCCTGCATTACTAATTAGTGAAACCTTGGCAGGAGAGTGTCGAGCGAACAAACAAAGGTGCTTTTCAGTCTTTGGAGATGTGGCTGACCCTTCTTCTCCTCTCCTGCTGGCCTTAGAGTCTCAACTGAAACCCCAACATCAGGATGAAGCAGCGCAGAGACGCGCCTCAGGACCGGTGAGTTCGAATGTGACACAAATGGCAACAACTTTCACTTCCCGCTGTTTGCTCTCACACACTAATCCCAAAGACATTTTGCTCGCAGCCACAGTTTCTGTGCAGTTTCTAAAAATGTTTTGTTGCACAAAGGGCCAGACGATTTGAATAATATACTTCCTTCTATCCCCCCCAGGTACTACTTTGTGGGGATCGTTTTCTTCATTCTAGGCCTGGGAACACTGCTACCGTGGAATTTCTTTATGACTGCTTCATTGGTAAAAACACAAAGCAAACATGACTTAACATAAATAAAATGTGGTTTCTCCTTCAGTGACACTAAATCTAAAACAGCATGAAGCACACATTAGGTTTACAATAATCTCTTTTCATTTGACCTCAGAGCTTTATTTTAGAATTAAGAAGCCTCAAAAAGGCCAGTTTGTTGCATAGAGTTGAAGTAACTTGTTGAAGTAACTTGTGTTATGCAGCCTGGGTTTAGGGCGTTCTGACCTGAGGGGAACCATAAGTAGATCAGTTGACTTAGGGTAACAGTGCAGATCACCTCGCTTATGTGCATTTCGAAGGCCTTGCAAGCACTTTAGCTTGTAAGCTCTTTAAATAATCATGTATTTTATCACCTCTGTCACAGGAAGTGCTATAAATGAATCACGTGCTTGTCTTGAAGCGGTCTTCTTTAAATCTGCACTTTTTTCTGTTTGTTCTAGTTAGTCAGGGCTAACTGATTAAGCAGTAAACACAGCTCACATTTGACACATTAATAGCTTTGTAGTTGCTGTTAAACGTGTGATTATTTTCAGTTGTTACCTGTGTTTGTGTTGGGTAGGCTGTTTACTCGGGTTCATAGATAGCTGTTTTATCTAAGCGAGTGGAAGTAAGATACTCAGACAATACAGTTTTTCCTTAGTACCTAAAGTAAGAAGTAAACAGGATCTGGCAGAGGTACTTTAGCTCTTCTGTTTGTGGCCTGTAGTACTTCCAGCGTCGACTAAACACAACACAATGGAGCAACGGTACAGTGGTCATCGGCAAAGAATACTACTTCAACAACTGGATGACCCTGCTGTCCCAGCTGCCCCTGCTGCTGTTTACCCTGCTCAACTCCTTCCTCTACCAGAGGTCAGTGACTCTGTTTCAAACATGCTTCTGGTAATCTGATTGCACTTCCTGTAGCTCAGGAGGTAGAGCAGGTCACCCACTGATGGGAAGGTCGGCGGTTCGATTCCTGGCTACTCCAGGCTGCATGCCAATGTATCATTGGGCAAGATGCCTAACCCCAAGTTGCTCTCTGACGCAAGTGTGAATGTTAGATAAGGAGCTTAGCTTACTTACTCATGGAAGTGCTTGTATGAATGAGTGTGAATGGGGTAAATGTAAACGGGTTGTGTAAGCGCTTTGAGTGCTCCGAGTAGTAGAGCGCTGTATAAGTGTTAGTCCATTTACCATGAACTTGTTTGCTTTATGTCTTATGAGACCTAATAACATTTTTCCCTCTTTTAACACGATGCATGTTGAGGGAATGTCTGAAAGTAGCCACAAGGAACATCAGTGGAACCTGTGTCTGAATAACAGAATGCTGTCACCTTACCCGAGAGATGCTCATTGTGTGTGAGAGGATGAGCATGTGTTGAAGCTAAATTGCTGTTTATGGTGAACACTGCATCCTCTGTGCTGTGCTTCTCACCCTCTTTTCTGTAAAATGTCATGTCTTCTTGGTTGAAGTCTTACTGTGGCTGTTGTGACTGGTTGTGCTTCAGGATATCGGAGATGGTGCGTGTCGCCGGTAGCCTCGTTTTCATCCTGCTGCTCTTCATCCTCACAGCAGTGCTGGTCAAAGTGCCCATGGAGGAAGACCGCTTCTTCTCGGTCACCATGGCTACTATCTGGTTCATCAACTGTAAGTCAGCATGCTTCTCAGTGCGGGTGTGAGACAGATGTGTGTGTTTGAGTGATGGGACGCTACAATAAACGCCCCCTCCTCCTCCCGCTGCAGCGTTCGGCGCCGTGCTGCAGGGCAGTCTGTTCGGTCTGGTGGGGATGCTGCCTCAGAGGTACAGCAGCATCTTCATGAGCGGCCAGGGCCTCGCTGGGACCTTCGCTGCCATCGCCATGCTGCTAGCTATAGCCAGTGAGTCACCCACATCTACACAGCCCACCAGTGGGCGCCTAATCCTTAGTTGCTTGGTAACTGAAGGCATTGAAACTCAATGCGGAGCTAGTCAGATCAGCATGACGCCACACACTGCACAGCACACTGCTTTCAAAGGACACAGTGCACACTTGGTTCCGTAGAAGTGTTTTTTTTTGTGTGGTTGTTTTTCTCATCTTTCTGTCCTAACTCGGCTTTGTGTGCGTTTTGTCACTCAGGTGATACAGACTCTGAGTCAGCAGCTTTGGGTTACTTCATCACGCCGTGCGTGGGGACATTGGTCACGCTCTTCAGCTACCTGCTGCTGCCACGCCTGGTCAGTCAGCTGTCTTCTTTGCATGACTGCATTACCCACAGTCCATCTGATCTCACCTAAACTACTCTTAGTTTGCACGCTCAACTGCTAGAGCGATCTGAAAATGATTTCAGTAAATAAATCTTCTGCCAGGCTTTTATGCTTTCAGATAGGATAGTGCCAATCGAATCCATTATTGTATAAACTTGATTACAAAGATCATCGTCTTTATTTCTTTATATTTCAGCTGACTGACTTCATTTGTTTTCTGGCTGTTTCATGTTCTCACGCAGCCGTTTGCTCAGCACTATCTGGACAAAAGTGTCAAGTATGAGGCGGACACCACAGACGAGCTGCTGAAAGGTGGGACGCTGGCTTCACAATCTCTGAATCGGTGCCATTCCCCCCCCCCCCCCAAGAGAAGCTCCACAGGGACAGTTGATCGTTTCAGCATGCAGGCTAATCTTGTAGAGCGCGCTGTTGAACAGCAGCGGCCGTAAAATGTGTCGGACATCACTGTGACGGCGAGCGAGCGTTTGTTTGCTTTTCGACTCGGTTCACAATTCTTTCCCTCGCGGTCTGGTTGAATCGGATCAATTCAGTGGAACGTTATCTCATTAAGTCAGTTTACCCTCCATTTATCCAATTAGACTGTGCCAGACAAAGATGGGCTCTGTTACACTCACACAGCCTCTGCTGCCTTTTTATGAATGCTAAAGAAGTCCCAACTAGTTCTAATTCACTCAGCCAGATCCCGTATTTGAAACACTTCCTTTGAGCACATGTTGATCAGTAAATAATTTTGTGTAAGAGTGAAACAGTAGGAGTGACGCTGTATTCAATTGCAGAGAGTAGCATGGTGGAAAATGGCAAGATAACCGGACAAGCTAACGGATCAGTAATCAGCAACTCGGCCAAGGGCATCAGCGAGTCTGAGGCCGAGATGGAGCCCGGGTCAGACGGGACCAAGCAGGCCTTCCTTTCCCTGGAGCAAGTCGAGAGGCCACAAGCTAAGGCCTCGGTTATAGAGGTCTTTAAAAAGGTAAATCCACTGGTTTCATGAGATTTCCAGAAAGAGCTCATTGTTTTAATTTGACTTGAAGCTATTTAGATCCAGTGAATGCATACAGTTCTTAAAATGTCTCTTCTCTCTCTGTTTCTCTCTTTTTTAAATGAAGATCTGGGTGATGGCGTTCTGCGTGACGTTCGTGTTCACGGTCACGCTGTCTGTGTTCCCTGCCGTCACTGTAGATGTAAAAACCGCATTCCCGAAATGGGGTAAGCCCAGACACTCGGCGATTAGATGATCTGTGCCGCGTTCAGCATCCATTTAGAGGAGGCAGTGAGTACAGTGCATCTGTTTTATAGTCTTTAGATCTTAATGGGACACCGAATGTCTCTTTGCATTCATTCTTTCCTCAGAGCGCTTCTTTATTTCGGTGTGCTGCTTCTTATTTTTCAACCTCGGCGACTGGCTCGGTCGGACCATCACCACAAAGATTCGTTGGGTACGTTTCCCCTCAGAAAAATGAGCTCTCCGGTCTGATGCCAGTGAAGCTCTGCCTAAAATATTTAATGAGACAAAAACTGTTATATTCTTGTCATCTGTTCTGTGTTTGGTCTTGTTTGCTGTCTTTTTGTTTGTTTTTTGAAGGGGTGAATATGACACCTGCATTCACAGTTCATACATAAGCGTAAAAATATTTTACTGATTTACAGAAGTAATATTTATTTATACATGTATTTCCTGGAAATCAGACACGACCAGAACAGAATGTCTGTTAGAGTCATTAGAAACAGCTGATGGTGGGAATATGAAAGTGGAAAGCAGCTTATTCTGCCTCCACTGTAACAGTAAATGCAGGCCATGCAGTAATTGTGGGCTTTGAATTGTTTCCTTGTAGTCGTTACTGTCAGAAGCTATTGTGTATGCACTCTGTCAAATGGTCTCGATTTATTCCCACGCCTGCACATGACAATCCCCGATGAGGCCCACGTCCGCAGGCGCTGCTTTGTGGGTTGGCAGAATGGAAAACTACATCGTTTCCTGTTGCACAAGCGGAATAGTTCAGTCTGTGTGACGCGTTGTTGGAGAAGAAAAGAAATGGAGGAGGATTATGATCCCTGTCAGATGTTTCATGTGTTCTGAGTATTTCTCCTAATTTTTGTGTACTCTCGCGCTCCCTCTTTTCTGCAGCCCGCCAAAGAGTCTCGTCTCTTCCCGATGCTCGTCCTCTCCAGAGTGGTGTTCGTCCCCCTGCTGATGCTCTGCAATGTCCAGAGTCGCTCCTACCTTCCTGTTTTCTTCTCCCACGATGCAGCTTTTGCAGCCATCATGATTTTCTTCTCGCTGTCCAGCGGCTACTTTGTCTGCCTGTCCATGTCGTACGCGCCACAGTGAGTACCAATGAGTTCCCGCTGGTTCAGAGGTCATGTGATAACGCTGCAGCAACAGCTGGAGGGCTTGAATAGCTTGTAATTCTTTCAGTTATAATTGGATTATGTGAAATCAGAGCAATAGGAAATGCTGTTACTCAAAAAATGTTGCACTTTTAATGCCAAAAAGTAATGTAAGACCTGTACTATGGGTTATGTGCACGCTTTGATCCTTGCATGTCCTTGAACAAAGTCATCTGTGGCACCTGGATCACGTGACCAAGCTGAATGTTGGCTGTAATGAATGTACTAAAGTAGACTTGAAATCAGTGTGTGCTTTTTAAAGGTTTATGTGGTTCCTGATGATTAAATGCATGATGTCTGCCATCAGGTTGGTGGAGCCTAAAGACGCGGAGACTGCAGGAGCCCTGATGACCTTCTTCTTGGCTCTCGGCCTGTCCATAGGAGCCGCTCTGTCCTTCCCCCTCCGAACTCTGGTCTAGTTATACACACACTCGCAAACGCATCTGAAGGGGAGATCGGACGCCTCCTTCTGCATGACCTTCCTGGCTTTCATTTTTTTTATCTTTTCACTCCATGTAAGTAACATAGCCACAATGAGAGTGTAGCAGCCGTGGCTGAAGAACTGGTACAGCTTGGGAATTATAAGATTTGAAAGGGAAATGCTACATGTTACTGAAAAGAACTGCTGTTGATGTTACCTGCTGCTAACCTGAGGAAAAGGGTTAGAAACATTTGCTGTGTAGTCTTTTTTTTTTCTGTTGACTGTTGTTTTATTTATGTTTATTTGAGGTTGAGGTTCGAAGTTATTTTTTGCTATTAGCCTGTGCCAATAATATGTAGATAAAGGGAGACAGAGACTGGCTTGTACTGAGGTCAGGAAGAATTTTATAATGTAGGCGATTTTTATTTTTTACCATAGCTGAGTTTTTGATATTCTCCATTTTATTGATAACTTGTGTGATGAACTTTGACTGATTTACATAAACTGTTTAATGTTTTTGTTTTCATCATCATTGGGTATTTACTGTTCCTCTTCAGACCAGCAGCTCCACCTTTAAAGCTGCTGCTGCCCTCTGCTGGTCAAAATGTTTCCTGCTTAGAATACTCAAAGGTTCTAAACGAGACGCTCAGAAGTTGTTGCAATTAGAATGCATGATACAACTGATTGAGAGGTGGGGGGGGGGGGTAATGATGGGGGTACTGTTTGTTAGAATAATGATGTGAAAGTTATTCTGACTCCTCAGTCATTATATTGTATTTTCTACAAATGTAACTGTATGTGCCATCTCCATCACTGCCACGGTACTGCTCTTTGCTCACATGTTCCTTCAGCGTGAACATGAGTGAACTCCATTTATGCTGCATTTACATCCTGTGGGAAATGGACCAGCACAGGACTTGTTGTCTGGCAACTATGGTACCTACACTACATTGCCAAAAGTGTTCACTCACCCATCCATAAACCCTTTGGATTAAGAATGGGATGTCACTCGAGTTCATACGTGTGTGTGTGAAGGAGGACGAGTGAATGCTTTTGGCACTATAGCGTATGTAGAGAATCTGAACCGATGTTTCGTATTTCAGGTGTCAGGTTTCAATAGGAAAACGAGACTTTTCCAACATCCAGCTTCAGCAAGTGCGTGAACTCGGGTTGTGTTGCAGTGGTTTCACACTGAAGTTATGGGCAGTGCTCAGGGTGTAACGGCTCACCGCGGTATAGAAGCACGGTTCGGTTCACCCGGTAACTGTGCCAAAAAAAGAAATGGCTCTAAATAAACGAGTTGTGTCCGCGTTTTAACCCTCTGTGTGCCATAGCGGCCGGCCCGAGTGTTTCTAATACAGTTTGTATATAAAAACGTTTTTGTACACACTGACATATTTTAATTAAAAAAATTTACAAGATACAGGATAAAAAAAATGGATGTGTTAAATAGTTTACGTTTTTACCCTGAGAGCCCCTCTGGCTGCAGCTGTAGTGAGCGCAGACTGTAAGATCACCGTTTACCTCGTGAGGCTGTAAAACGAGTCGATGAGTCAGAGAAGCTCACTCCCGTCTGACAGTGATGCTGACGGGAGATGTTGAGGATCTCTGTGGGTAACCGCTGCTTTCTAGGAAGCGCTGCAGACACTCGAGGTCGAGGTGGAGCTAATGATGTGGACGACTTGGCGAATAAACTCTGTGATGTCAGAATGTAATCAGACTGTTCATCAGGGGAGAGTGTGATTTCTAGGAAATTTGAGTCTAACATTAGCTGGCATAATGTTGGCTTATAACCAGCTGTTGTTGATTAGGGCTCCTGTCACATGACCGATGAGGGCTGATCTGCAGAAAATCAGCGATTGCGACAATGTTGGGAATAAATAAGCATGAGGTGATTATAAGGAGATATGTAAATACTGATTAATTTTGTTCTTATGAGTCTCATTAAGAGGATTATTTTGTCAGCGTTATTTTCTGAGGAATGTGTTGAGTTTTAATAGTGAAACAATAACAGACCTGTCAGGTGATGTGTAGTAGCCACTGATCGGTTCATTACTCAATTTCCGTTTGTTTTCTAGTGGCTTAAAATGTTGCTTTTATGTGCATTTAAAGTTATTTTTTGTTACTGTTTACAATGAATAAAGTTCTGAGTAATTTGTTTTAGTCACGTAAATCGTTTGATCCAGAAATAACTATTTCATGTACGCAAACGAACCAAACTGTGGCTTCTGTACCGCAATGTGGAACTCGTACCGTTACACCCCCAGTTCTCAGGCAGTGTACAGCATGTATGTATTTGCAGGTGGAGCCACGTAATCAGCCTTAATCACATAACCCAGTTTATGATGAGGTCCGCTGTGCAGTAGTTTTGGTTCAGTGTTGACTGCACCGCGTCATCCTTCTGTCTGACACAGCTCTACATTAGTACTTGACGCGCTCAGTAGGAATAGATTTTTACTAAGTTATGATGCTGTAAAGGGACTTCATACTTGTGCACATTCACCATGTATTTGTTTGTGTGTTAATAAATGAATTTATTTGACAGCTTGTGTGTTTCTATGTTCAGTGTGGTCTGCATTAAAAAAAATAACGGGTAACTGATTTGCTGGTTTTCCACTTCTAGCATGAAAATGTGGAACCGGAGCAACAGATTCTCATCTGTGAAAAGCACACGAGTATTTAGTTTGAACTAGAGAACCAATCGTGAGGAGGTGGAATCCTCAGTTCAATCTTGCCCAAGAATACTCTGGCACGTGGCCCGCCGACCTTCCGATTGGTAGGTGACCTGCTCCACCTCCTGAGCTGCAGCCACCCCATATGGAGTAGAAAGCCTTTAAAGCACATGTCAAACTTGAGGCCCACAGATTTTTCAGGACTTCAGAATTTGGAGTCCTTTGGCTGCATCAGCACGCCTCAAAAAATTAGGACGGTGGCAACAAAAGGCTGGAAAAATACACGGTGTTAAAACCATTTTGCAACTAATAAAGTTCTTTGGCAGTAAATCAGTAACATGATTGGAAATAAAAAGAGCATCTTGGAAAGGCAAAGTTCCTCAAAAGGTTCACCAATCTGCAAAAGACAGTCTATAAACTGTGGAATGATTTCAAAATAATATTCCCCTGTAAAATTGGGAAGACTAAATATTTCATTAACGGGGAAGGATATCAAAAAAAATTCAGAAAATCTGGAGAAATCTCTCTGCACAAGGGACAAGGCCGGAAATCAGCATTTGATGTCCACGATCTTGTGGCCCACAGGCGGCAGTTCATTAAAAGCAGACGCGAGTCTCTCGTGGAAATCACCGCTCTGGCTCAGGAACACGTACAGAAATCACTGAACAGTTTGCTGCACTATCCACAAATGCAGGTTAAAGCTCCAACATGCAAAGTAGTATTCATATATGAACGTGATCCAGAAATGCTACCATCCTTTCTGGGCCAAAGTTCATTTAAAATGGACTGAGCCAAAGTAGAAAACAGGTCTGAGGTCAGATGAATACAAATTTTCATTTACTGTTGGAAAGTACGGACACCATGGCCTTCAGACTCGGAGGAACCAGCACTCAGTTCAGAGGTGTGATGATACGGGGGTGCATTAGTGCCTGTGGAACTGGAAGCTTGCACATCTGCAAAGGCCCCATCAGTGCTGAAATGTATATGCAGGATTTGGAGCAACATATGATCCCATCCAGATGTGCCTTTTAGAGAAGGCCTATTTCAGCAAGACAATTCCTATAGGGAAGAATGGGACGGAAGTCCTCTCCCAAAAGCCCAGCAACTGGTCTCAGTTCCCACATGTTTACGGGCTTAAAGGAGAGGGGATGCTACACAATGTCCCAACTTAAAATGCTACATTTTCTCAGTTTAAGCATTGATATTTTAGCAAATCAAAGGTTTCTGTGTTCTGTTGTAAAATATGGGTTTATGAGATTTGCAAATCACTGCGTTCTCTTTTTACTTTCCAGTTTGGACGGCATCAACTTTGTCAGGATTAAAATTGTACATTAAAGTGAAGCATGTCAAGTTGTGTTTGACCCCACTGTCCTTTCTGTTGCGGTGTTTGTGTCACTTTGTTTAAACGAGCTCTCCGGAGAGCCAGTTTAATTTAAAGAACCACACAGAGCCTCCACGCATTTCTTCCCTGTATTATTTATTGAAAACCCAGCAGTTACCATTAATACCTGTTGTGTCTGTACAGGGAGGGGAGCGAGGGGATGCGGTAAACCAAACTAGCGGTCATTCTGTTAAGAAAAAACAAAAAAGAAAAAAAAAAACAAGAGAGGACAAAAAGACAAAGACGAAAAAAAACAACCCTCAGATATGCTACAGAATGACGCCCTTGTATCGTTTTCTCAATTCTCTTAACACTTGGTTTTAAAATGTTACACAGATGCAGGGGAGCAGGGGGAGTCATGGGAGAGGAAGGAGGAGAGTGTGACAGCAGTTCAGGGGATGAGAAGATGCTAATGAAAGTCTGATGTGGGTGTGTGTCTTTTAAAAGAGGTGCGCTGATCTTGTTTTACTCCTCTGCCAAGTGTTTCCTTTACTTATTCTGTGCTCAAACACACACAAGACGACGGCCGACGTCTGTGTCTGTTCTTCATCGCTTCTTTGGAGGTTGGGCTGTGCGGGGAGGAGTGACGGGCCGACCGGAGTTCATCCCTCCATACTGGTACTTGGCCTTCTTCTCAGATGGCTTCAGGATCTGGGACACGCACAGAGCAGCATTAGCTTTGATTGACTTTTCCAAAAACAAACAAAAACAAAAACAAAAAAAAGGAAGTTGGCTGTTGTGTGTAGATGCAACACCAGATTATCCCTTGAGTTTGCTGCCTTTTGCATGCTTGAATGATTCATAGATCAGTGTTAAAGAGGCTTAGCAAACAAACACAAACATTCCTCTGAGCATGGTCAGGTACAAAGACTGGACTGAAAGTGAGTGGAAAAGCAGCCAGTGTGAGCTACTGCTCAAGGCCACTTTTTAAAAAACAAAAACAGAAAATCTGGTTTCTTGGAAGCAAAACATAAAGAAATGAGGGGCGGCTCAAGACTTTTGCACAACCCTGTACATTGCTATTATCTTCTAATTAGTTCCTCAGTAGGTTGCTGGAGTTATTGACATAGTGCAGACATGTTTAGTTGTGCAGATAATGTCATTTATTCAGTCATACGACATAAAGTAAGATATTTCACCTGTGCTCACTACATGTGTTCAATCGTCACTTCTAATTAAACTGATTACAGGGATGAAAGGCACAGATGGACGGATAGATTAGTAGAAGTTTAATTTTTTAACTGTGGTTTGTAGCAGGGCGTCTGAGACGATTGGATATATTTATTAGAAGTAATCAAAGATCATATCCGTGTTTGGGATTCAGCATTAGATCACATGATTATACCTGAAAAGAGCACATCAGGGTTTCATCCACACTCATCATGCCGCCAGCGTTGTCGAACTCTCCACAGTAGTTGGGAGCTGAGAACAGAGTCACCAGCTGCCGCTTGGCAAAGAACTCATAACCATCTTCTACCACCTGGGGGTGCCAGACACACAGGTACCTGCTGTCATACACTCATCGAATAAAGTACTGTGGCACTTCATGCAAATATGGAACTTTGAGGCACAAGTTGCTGATGGAAACATTTGTTACATTAAGTTGATGTCCACGTTACCTGGTGTGCTCTACAGATGAGGTCCAGGTCGTGGCGATTGAGGAACTTGCTGACCACGTCGGCTCCAAAGGTGAAAGAGACGCCACGGTCGTTCTCTCCCCAGCCCTGGACGTCCTTGTCTGGGTCAGACCAGAGCAGGTCACACAGCAGGCCTGGGGGGGGGGGGGGGGGGGGGATT
>JAVDPK010000508.1:571351-601589 GCA_034780415.1 Cichlasoma orientale | reverse complement strand
ATGAGAATCGATTCTGAATCGTTCAATGTTAGAAACGCGATTCGAGCTCGAATCGATTTTTTCCTGCACCCCTAGTTGTGAAACGTGGCAACTCTGAGTACTAAAAAATTTTTTTTAACTATCACTGCCAGCCAGTTTGCTAATGACGGTTATATAACGAAGGAAGCTCAACACAGCCATGCTTTCCCTGCGTTAGCTGGCTTGTCAAAACCTAGTTAAAGATAACCGGTATCACAACAGTAGATATCACAGCGTTCCAGCCAGCAGTTGATCGCCCGGTGCTGCGCCATGCTGAGGTCATCTTGTGCCGGGCTGAGAATTTCACTGACTAGCCATCGGAACTCTTCCCTATCACTGCAATTAGCAAGCTCGCTTCATAGTATAGGGCCCGGGTTATGCATTCATCATTTATTAACAGATCTATGTCACAAAAACAATTCTATTTTACCTAGCTAAATCACTGACTTGAAGCTCAACATAGCTGGCTAACCCATTAATCTCGCTTCACAGTAAACCCCTCTGAATAAAGCCATGTTGATCATGTTCCTCTGAAACGTTGAGACTAAAGAAGGTAAAGGGCCGTTTATGCTCTCTGTTATTGCCATTGTGCACAGCAGCACGTGCTAAGTAATTTCAGCTTGTCCATTTTTAGCTCGGCTGTTTTGTAGAAAAGGTCGAGCTATTGTCACAGCCTCAGCGTCGGCAGCGTCGGCTGTGCCACAAAAACTTTACCGCTGGCCATAACTCGAGAACGATGTGACCTAGTATGTTAAAATTCACACCATAGATGCACACTGTTCAAGCTAGACCAATCAAACTTCACACACTTGTTCACTGACTGTTACAGCACTTTGACACCCCCTCCCCCCCACCAACCCAAAACAGCTGATCGTTGGCACCTGCTCAGCGTTGCTCTTGCTTTAACCTGGCACATGAAGCGCCAGCCTCTACATGCATTTCCATGATACTTCAATGCAGGAGCTCAGAGGCTCAAAGACAACAGAGAGGGAGTTTAATGTAACCGCTGGAAAAGATATGTTTTGTAGCAAACTATGAAAAAACAAAACAAGTTATAGCGGGTAGCAGTGTCAGCAGCTGCTTAAGTTAGAAGATGGCTGAACAATATATTACTACAGATACATTGCACTTGTCTTACTGCCCCATCATTAATTTAATGTTATTGTACTGTTGTCATCAACTCTGACAACTGTAAGGTGGTGATTACTCATCTTAAGACTGCACAGTGAAGGAATGAGCCCATTTCAGGAAATCTGGAGATCTAAAAACAAACATGCCTTTTAGGAAATTTTATGTTCCCAAATTGGGTTACAACTTGGCTGCTGTTTTTGCCCATAAACCAAGATGACCAAAAAAAAAAAAAAAAAAAAAAAAATCCATCCTACCTCCCCTTGCCCTTACTGGCTGATGCACAGGGCTGTGGCATTAGATTGTGCCACATAAAGCCTACGCGCCACCTGTGCTGGCAGCCCGGACAGAGGGCTTGTTGTCACTAAAGCCCAGGCCAGTGTGGGCTTAACATGGGCATGCTGGAAAAGCTGGGGCCTGTAATCGCTGCTTTACTGGATTGCAGCACACATACACAGTAGAGCAATGGTAAAAAACTAATGAGGAGGAGAGAAGAGGAGGGGCAGGTGGAGAGAACTCAACAAACCAACAAAAATACAAGGCTTGGTCAGTAAACTGTGTAACAGGCATGTAGGGAAGCAAACGTGAAGCACAATAATACTTACTGCTGTGTAAATGCAAATGAAAGATTTATATTAATTTTCTACACAATGCAAGGTCAGCTGTGCTCTAACTAGCCACAGTGATTTCACTGTGAAATCTGACACAAGCTGCTGTGAATCACACAAAAACAGTAGACGGCTGATTGATTTCAAACAGACCATAATGTCATGCAATGCTGTGTAATGTGGCTGCGATGGTATTGATCCTTTCCCCTCACGACTATAATTCATAACTCCACTTTGATTAGAAACATAACTGATGTATATATGCTGTACATTTTTTTTTTAATCTCAGCCAGACAAGGCATGAGACAGCTGAAGTCAGTAGTGCCTTTCAAAAAATATATATAAAATTTAAAATATGTATGCAGACTCTGATGCAACATAACAACAAGCTTGATCCTGCATGGCGATCATATTACTGTGGCATGACAAAAATGTTTGCACTGGGACAGCATTTCTATGCCTGATGTACAACAATGACAAGCAGGACTCACGTGTGCTCCGGGAGGAAGAGTTCAAACTGACTGCATAATATTACCACCGTCAGACACACACAGACCTCCAAATGGCACTCTAATAGACAAATGGTTTTAGTAAGTAAACGATACACCATTGTGCTGCTTTCTTTTTTACTTTGACTCACAAGACTGGTCACAGGTCACTAAATCACAAGTCATTGTTATTCACACTGACAAATGAAACCTGAGAGGCTAGAAACCTGCATGCTTAAGCCACTGAGGAGCCTTCAGTGATGTAAACTATGCTGTCAGTCGATCAGGTTTAGCCTGTTGGCTAGATGACGCCTGTCAATCCATCCACCAAACAACTTCCAGAGCACAGCTTCACTGTCTCTCTTTACAGACACCAACAGATTTCAAAATTGTGTTATTTCATCATTTAATTTACCTTGCACTTAATTTTTGATTGGACCAACATTAAATGGCTAAACAAATGTGTGACGGTGGTGTGTCAGGTCCAACACTAAAAGATATATAGAAATCTCTAAGACAGCAGTGACTGATTAAGGGGGAGCATGTGCAGCCCTGGCTATGATGAGGAGCTCACTGATCAGTACTGAAACTTTTATTTTTATTGCAAAAACCCATGACATACACATAAAATACTGCTAATTACTAGAATGTTAAGATTTCAGTGTTTGTTAAAAGGAAAACTATTTACTGAAACTTAATTAAATATCAGCTGGAGATGAATTAAAGTCAGCAGTTAGTTTAATCACACTGAACAGAGCAGTTTCTTATATTTGCGTACACAGACTGATCCATAAGCGTGCTCTAAAGCTGCCACTTTCATGTTTCGTTAGCAAAGGTGTGCAGACAGAGCTCTCCAATATTTACAAATTTAGCGCATTTGCCATGTATTGTATTATATTCCATGCTATATTAAAATGCACCATCGTGCAGCTAAAAACGGGATTTGGCCAAATCTGAAACGTATCAATAATGGATGAATCTCACGACGTCATTCAGGTGTCAGTCAACATAATACAGTAAAGCAGACCTACTGGCTGTCGACCTACAGCGTCACACATTACGTAGACACAATAAAAGGTTCTCCGGATTGAGAGTCATGCGAGCGCTAACTCGAGTTGCATGCTGCAGTAATTTTATTTACAACAAATCGGTCAGAATCTGATGCTCAACAAAAACGTTCTTCTACACATCTGGCAGGTCAGCTATCTGATCTATGAACGCCCCTTAAGTCCCCACCCAGTCAACCCCCCAGTGACCAAAGATTTCACCCTTGTGTGCAAACATAGCAATTCTCCTGCCACTGCTTGGACTGAATTACATGTTGTTTCCTAAGAAAAACACGCGTGATACACACCCTCAGAATGGACTGGACAGAGACACACATAGCGCTGTTCTGCCCTTACTGACCACTCAAACATGCTTATCACCTATCATTTCTCTCAGGTTACGACTATCAAACTGCAACTGTGTTACTGATTACTTACGCCCTTACTGAGTCTGCTTGTGTTTCAAAATGAACTGCCTGTGAAAGTGAACAACACCGTCTAATCACAGCTTAGGGGCAGGTCTTTCCACAATGACCGGCACCCTTTGACATTACAACAGCTAGCCGTGGAAAGGAATCCATTTGTGACTGTAGCTTTAAGGAAGGGATTTTATGCACAAAAAGGAAATTTCTTTGACATAGCAAATATAACAGGAGAAAATAAGGGGTATTGTAGACATTTCTTAAGTTCAAGGGAGAATTAGAAGACTTTAAGAGTTAGAACAACAAGTCAACTGTATTGCTGTTTTACCCTCTCCCCTGTGTGTTTGTGTCACCCAAAGGGTAGGTTAATTTCTACCAGGGACAGCTGTGCCTGTTGACATTTAATAGGAGATCAGCGAACTCTCCATGTGTGCCTGTGTGCATGAGTATGTGGCTCTCTGACTGGCACCAGCCCTCATAGAAAAAAAAGAACCATCAAACTTTTGAAGTGTTTAAGGAAATCCCCTCCTATTCTCAGAAAAACATACACATTTATTTCACGCAGAGAAGAAGAAGAAGCGATTCCCTGGCGTGGCGGTGTAATAACATTCTGAACTTCTTTATGTGAAAGTCAGGAGAAAGCCACTGTCATTTGGTAAATGTTGAAATGAAAGCAGCCTGTAGATGTAATACGGTTAAATAAACTAAGATGATGAACATCATGATTTCAACAGCAAGGAAAAGGTTTTTTTGCTTTTGAAAAGGTCGCAGTTTAAAATAAAATGTGACCCCTTTGAAGACAAATAGATGTACAAGGGACAATCTGAGTGCTTGGGTTTATATTTCTACTGAGGCTTGGCCTAAATCTGTCTTAGTGTTTGAATCAAACCACTGTGCTTTTTTGGCCATTTTTCCCCTTAAATAGAAAATACTAGCTGGTGAGCACTTACATACATCCATGGGTACAGCACACTCTGACCACATCTTTTGTCAGAAGAAATTATAAATACCACATGTGTTTTTGTAAGAAACAGATTCTAATATCACATTTTAAGAACATTAGTATAAAAATACTTTTTTTATAATTCACACTACTGTAATTGTGTGGTCCACTAACCAAAACTTGTACATTTGCTTGTAGTGCAGAACAAAAGATGACTGATACAGACACCAAGGACAGAGATTTGAATACTCGCATAAATACTGAATACACATTTTCTTCTTTGATGCTGCTTAACCATTACTCAGCCAAATGCTTTTGTCATTTTTTTTTTAACCAAAGTGCCTGTGTGTACTCCTGTACATCTAGTACTCTGTGCAAATAACAAAACATGTAAACACTGAATGAACAAAACTCCATCCTTCAGTCAGCAGGATTTTAGCCAGCTGCGCCTGGCTGAGGACTTCAGCAGTTATCCTAACAGTTAGCTAGCGACATGCCCATTAGCATTAGCATCAGTACAAAAGTGTTAAAGATGAGTGCTCGGACCGTTTGTTGGGACTTGTTTTTCGGCATTCTCTACAGAATACATTATTGTGCTGCTCATCTGACACTCTGAATTCGAACCATCTCCAAATAATTGAGCATTGTTTTTCTTTTTACTAACCAGCTCCGCTTCAATAACTTTGTGTCTCTTTACTTCTCCATGCTGTCGCTTCCTGGATGATTTACGAGTGAAGGGGTGAGGGAGAGAGGCGGGGCAGTGTGATCTATGAGCATGACTGTAACGCGACATAGACTATATCCAAATAAACAATAGTCTCATCTTATATGAAAATGAAAATATAACAATATTTCTTAAAAGCTCAATATATCACCCAGTCCTAGTGCTCTACTAAGTATCTACAGGTTTTCTTTACAATCCATAATAGAAAATCCTTCTATTATGGATCGTAGTCTAGTGTTCCACAGAACTAGACTGGATTTGTGGGGGCAGCGGAGGGATGCATGAGTGTACGTGTGGATACAAAAGGAGGCGTGCCTACTTCTATTAAATTTCTAAATAAGAATACATAAACTCTGCGAAAAATAAATATCTGATTTTTATTCAACTGTCTCTCCAGTCAGGACCTCATACAGCAGAAGTGCCATCTCCACCATCTCAAATGGCAGGAAGAGACAGTAGTCCTGATTCTGCTCTGCAGCCGTGGCAAGTTCACCGTAGCAGCACATAAACCAGTTCTCCAGATGCCACAGATTCTGGAAAAACTCACAGAAGACTTCCAGAGTAGAAGAAGGCTACCGTCGCTAGCTGCACTCCATAGTGGTGGAGTTGAGACTGACCACAGGACGAGAGACTCTCTGGGGAGCAGCTCAATGACACTGCTGGCCGCCAGGTCTGCCTGCTGGTGAGGAGACTGCTTAGCAGCAACTGCAGTGTAAACATAACAGCAACTGGACTGGCCATGGATGAAAAATAAAAATTGTCTTTGAGGGAAAATAAAATGCTGAAAGGAGTCTCAAAATATACTTTTTATATGAGCAACCCATCCAAGTAGCATCATTTCTGGGAAACACCATTTTGAATTAAACAAGTAATTTAAATGCATGAACGCTGGATTTACTCGCAGCCCTACTTTAATAAGATTTAAATCTTACAAAACAGCAAACAGAAACAATGCTGGATAATCTACTTTTTCACACAGCTTGTGTTTTGACATCCTTTTTGAGAGACGTCTTACAAAAACAGTCTCGCGTCAACCGAGCTGAGATCAGTATGCTCAACAAAATCTGGATATCGCAGCGATACTAGGAGAAAATCCAAACATACCCAGCCCTTCTACTACTCATCATTGAGTATTTGTGACCCATCAGTCTTGGTTGAGTCACAGGTAAAACCCTTCAGTAAAGCATTAGTGTTGACACTGCCTCTGTTAGTATTCTCACACCAACAAAAAAGCCAGACATGTTCAAACGGCTGTAGATGGAAAGGGAAAAGTGAATGAAAGGAGATGGATAGCTGGATACATTGAGGGCTCACATCTGGAAGCTTTTAGGGCCAGATCCCTCCAATTTCTGCAATAAAATTTCCTATGCACTGCAAAAAAAAAAAAAAAAAACAACCCCAAATTGCTGAACATGAAGCCAACTAACTACAGTCTAATCTGCAGGCGCAGTACTATTCCTCACACACAAAGAGAAAACAAAACCCTTTGTCACCTCTGCCGTCAATCCACATGTTTATATTATACTGACATGTACATCCACACTGGGCTCATTCATTAGCATAAGTTGCTTAGCTGTTCACAGCTGATCGTCTCTCTTCTGTCAAGATTCCTTAGCCTTCAGCTCAGACATCCTTACCCCAAATCTCATTTAAAAATGAACAGCTTCTCTTAGAATTAGAGGGAAAACCATATTTATAAAAAACAGAAACAAGATTTTACTTCTCCTTTTGGATCAGGCAACTGTTTTGGCATTTTCGGCTGTCTTCAATCGCCAAGCTAAACTTTATTTTTTGAAGAAATGTCAACTTTTGTTGAGCATTTGAGCCTGGGGCTGTCGCCCTCCACTGTGTATACTGTACAGAGCATTTGAAAAAGGAGCAGTGATTATAATAGGTTATAAGACAGTAGAAGCAACTTGTCAAGTACTTAGTGTGCTGCATTCCAAAGTGGTAACGCCAATGTTGCGGCGTTAGGAAGACAGCACTTAATTACTACAGCTACTTAGTCTAAGACAGGGCTGACAGTCTTCCATACTGGAGCCGTCGGGGCACAACAACAGCCCACTAGCTACAACTTTCTTACCAGTTAATCCTCGAAACACTCAAAATTCCATGCACACAAAGGCTCGAGACTCTTTATATTCTAATTATTGACTACTTAAGCTAAGAAAAACGGTGGCTGAATAAAAAGGTGTGCCTGTTGTTAACGACCATAAGGACCAGTCCCGCTCACTCCAGAACCGGGCAACGCTAGCACGTAAAGCGGGCCTATCTTGTCACCCCGCATCAAAATAAAACATAACGGAGCATTAGGGGCTAACACGGAACAAAACAAGATGACATATATAGAACACTGTGGGGAACTCACCCTCTAAAAGCCTGGAAATCAGCGAGTCCACGTCCAACTCCCCCTCCGCCATTTCTGTAACGAACAGCTCTGCCCGCCGCAGTCTGAAGCAGGCAGGGCAGGCACCGCCTCAGCGCACAGAATCGCGCCTCCTACCATCCAGGCCTCCCATTTAGGACCATTACGCTGCTTTAAAATGCCGCTCGGATATTCCAGAGTCTGGTGCAGAAAGTACAGTGGAGAGTGTTTTTGCGTTATTTTGTTGAAACTAACTGGAACGGCTAAAGAGTTATTGAAATCGTGCTTTCCATTTATTTCCCAATTGAATTTGTGAGTTCTTGTTATTTGTCGGAGAAGGTTATACTAGTGTTTACATGTTTTATTTGGCAAAAGTAACAATAAAAAAGAGTAATGTTTCAAAAATTGTAGTCTAATTGAAGCCAAAGGAAAAAAGAAAATCTAAGACGTATTGATCTAAACTTATTCGTAAGTTTCACATACTTTCCCCCTCCCTATAACAGCGTTACCTAATTCAATCCTCAAAATCAAATAGTGCTGTATAAAGTGCAGGGCCACCATAAAGATCATGATGAGAGGGTAGAATATAGGGATTTAAAACCAAACTATTGCATTAGAGAATGTGGGCGCTCAAAGAACCCTTGTAGAAACAGATGGTCACTGACTTATTCAATGCTTTTTACCTGTGATTTTTAGATCACATTGAAGGCATCAGCATCCCCAAGACATTTTAGAGCAAGTTACTGTAATTTAAATAACAATCACAACAATAAAAATGTTTCTTTAGATGGTATTATGTATATTGGCCATTTTACTGCAATAAAACCACATTTACAGTGAGTAAATATGGAAAAGAGTTCGTTTTCACCATTTTCTGTCAAAGGACAGATCTACACCTGATTTATTCAACTCCGGCGCCCCCTGCTGGTTACAACACGTCAGACGTTTAAGCATCATAGTTGTTAATTATCGATTAAGAGAACAAACAAAACAGGATTCCTTTATCTTCAAATTAACTACAACAACATTGTTGAAATAATAGTTGATTAAAAAAAAAGAGTTTGGAGCCCTATCGTGTTTATCGCTGAGCTTTAAATAGGCACTGATTTTTGGTGCAACCACCAAAACAGAAACTTGTAATGTGGGAGAGTGAGTGTAGGACTGTTCTCAAAAACACTGTAGCTGGTAAACTTGAGAGCTGGATGCTGTGTCTGTTTACAGAGGAAAATCCCGAGAGCCGACAGACAGAAAAAAGCGAGTCGGCTCTTAATCTTATACTCTTCCAGGTTATGACTAAAACCAAAAGTTGTTATTGCCTCACCCACTCACTTATTTTTCTGGTTCTTTCAAGTGCGTCACGGGGGTATTTCCGCACTGTTTTGAGTGGGTGGTGGCAAGTTGCACTGCAGAGAGAAGGCAGTGGGCTGCATCTGCGTAAAGATAGCCACAATGCCGGAAACGACACAAATATTCTCTTCAAAACAAGAGCATACAATTTCTCATGGGCAACTGCTTGTCCATCACAAACAGACGAAAGCCTTGAATTAAATTACGTACGAATTAAACTACTCATATTACCAATGTTAGATAATTAAAAAAAATATTATTATTGTTATTATTATCACAATTCTCATAAACTAATTTGATTATGCTAATAATTATAATGGCATGACAACAGCACGAAGAATAAACCGAAATTAATCTATATTATTATTTAACATTGACCAAAAAACAAACAAGCAAACAAAAAAAAACATGCATGAAAACAAACTATTGTTAACTTGGAGACTTATTAAAGGCTGCCTGCTATATGTTGTTGTTTTTTGTTCAGCTCAGATCTATTTCCGTTGTTTTGAAAATTATCAAAAATATTTTGCCATTTCTTGATCTTTCGATTCACTACACATTCTATTTATTTGATATTTTGTGTCTAAATGTAGGAGGTATAAGTACTAGGTACAAAGTATTAGCAGCAAATGGTTAAGACAAAGACAAATTAGACAAATACCGACTCTATGTGAGAAAGAGGTCTCGTAAAGCAGCACTTTCATGTATTGCGCACTTGCTGCAACAGGTCAAGTCACCATGTTGACTCTGTATTGCTCAAAAAGCAAACACAAAGTTGCAGCACATTGTTCCCCAAGTAGATCTCGTTATTTCTGTGCTGTCCTTACCGGAAAACCCGTGAGCATGACTCCGTGCGGCTTTACTAACTGTACTCTCTCTCGTACACAGACGTGGGTGGAGTGAAGGAGGCGACAGAGCAGCTCTGTCAAGAACTTCGTGGAGTCTGTAGTGCCGTGTTTGCTGCTTCATTTAGCTAAAAAAAAAAAAAGAAAAAAGAGAGAAATAAACTATTGAGAAACAGCGGGGGATATTGAGGAACGTGAGTCGGACTTGGACACAGCCATGGACCGTAAGTGGAGCTGCTTTTATTTACTCATGTCAGGCACGGGAGGTGAAACTGTACAAGGAGTTGTTTTTGCGCACAGGGGAAAGCCCCGCTATCATTGGGTTTTGCGCCAACAGGAGGAGTCTGTTCCCGGATAGTGAGCTAACGTACAGACAGAAGTTTGACTTAACTTTGGTTTATCGCATACATGTGAGATATCCGAGGGAAACCTGATATGAAACTGAATGAATCCGTCTGCGTGTGTACAACTCACCTGACACTAGCGAACCAAACAGTCTCGCGCTGCAAAGAGGCCTGTGGGGTTGAGAGATTTCCCTCTAGCGACTGAAACTTCGTTCGGAAGTCTCGCCGTTTAATGTTTTTCTGTTTGTTTGGGGATACATTCTTTACGAATCACACTCTCAACAGCTTGTCAGTCAGTGTTAATGATATATATCAAATCCGGCATGGTTAAAACCACCACATAGCATTCGTTTGAGTAAAAAAAAAATCTGTTATTTAATTCGGCCACGCTGCTAGCAAGCAACCGCCCACCCCGGCTTTAATGGACAAACGCGATTCAGGTAGGAAATTGTGGTAATAAGCGCTCTGTTTAGCGGGACACGTGTATGCAGATGCAATGACTATTTTGTGAAGATGTAGCAGCCGCCCCCGTTTCTATTCTATTCTAATTGTACCTTTGCCTTTAGGCTAAAACATAAAACAGCGAGATTTTATAATGGACTTCTGCTGACTTCCTATCCTCATAGTGCAGCCACACTTTATGCACGTTATAACACGATTGTTTGTTGATAAGTGTGTCTTATCTCTGTCTTGAATGTGGATATTAAAAGACATGACAAACGGCCAACATCTGGCTAAAAGTCATAAAAGATCATGGCCCTTTGTTTGGTCCGGTCAAGTGAAAGTGAATCAAACAACAATATCAAAAGCGTCGGCTGTGATGCGTTTAATGTCACTACATTTAGTCATTAATGAGCTTGTAGTGACTGTGGTTATTTGCTTTCACTTTCACAACATCCAGACTCGGTAAGTAGAAAAGAGTGTCTTTCACACAAGTGGTCCAAATGTATTCATTACAGAATTGGGCTGTCATTGATATAATACTCTTTCTTTCTTTCTCAAGTCATGACTGTAGGGCTTTATATAGCCTCTACATTCGTCACTATCCTCTCAGAACCTAAAAAGCCAGAATAATGTCTTTGGTCTGAGGCTAGAAAGCAGACATGTTGCAGCTTGGAAAGCAGAGTACTCAAGCTTTTAAGCTGAACCAGTCCTGCCTGCTGATGGGTGGAGCTTTGGCCAATTCACCCTGTGTCACACCTTGCTTAGCGCCTGAAACTGGAGTGCTCCATGCACCGAAGGCTTCCAGCAACAAAGCGGGGTAATCCGACACCAATATTAAAAGCCCTGCCTGTCACTGTTTGCCTTTTTCTTCACTTCTCTGGCGCTTTATAGGCAAGTGGTTTATGACCACCAGAGATTATATTTAGCTGGGAGGCCCTTGTATCTCGGCGTCCTTCGACCTTGTTGGACGCTGCACTCTCCTGTAGATTTCCACCCTGACCTCACCACAAATGACAAACTCTGACTAAACCACAAATATGCACGGAATCTGTCGTTTATTATTTTTGTCATCTGCGCCGCCGCTGCGTACTCCCTCATTTAAGATGTAGATGCAAACCTGCACTTTATCTCTGTAAGTTAATTTAATTTGCTTTCTTGTTTCTGTTCACCACAGCTACATATGGATGGGGCCTTACCCCTCTCAACCAGGGTGAGAGCACTTTGCTTTTTTAAAATCATTACTGATGTTGTCTGCAGAGATTTCACGAGTAAACATTTCTGCCCTCTGATGTAATGACAGTCGATGTTCAGGCCGCGCCTGTGTTGACACACTGATACAAGTAAAGCAGCGTTTCACAATGAGGACACGATGCTTTTGTTTTCCTAAACAGCCCCCTTCATAGAGATTATCGAGCAGCCAAAGCAGAGGGGGATGAGGTTTAGGTACAAGTGTGAGGGACGGTCTGCTGGCAGCATTCCCGGAGAGAAAAGTAATGACACCACTAAGACCCACCCAGCAATCAAGGTGAGCTGCCACAACTTGTTGCATTTCCTATGTGTGATCCATTAAATATAGTTTACATTAAAGTTAATATACTTTAGTGAAAGTTTAGGTAAAATAGGTGCATAGAATCATATTGTACTACCACACTCACTGTTTCCATAATGACTCATGCACTTCAGCCGTACATGCAGGATGGAGTAGGTCAGTGCTGAATAATTGCTTGCTGCAACTGAAACGTCTTTGTTTCGTGTTGAGTTTCAGTAGCAAACTGTATAATAGAGGGGAGCTTAAATAAATATTTAACTAGCTGCTAGATTTAAAAAAAATTTGAGGTGAAATAAAACCGTTATCTCTTTTCCTGCAGGAAATCCAATATTTCTTATAATTAACTTTTATATTGGCTGCTTGCAGGTGGCTGTTGCGAGAAAGTTTTGGCTGTTGCTCAAATCATGTGTTAAAAACAATGCCACATGTTGTAAAGTGGCATTTCACTCCAATCGGAACCCCCAAAAATCTAAAAAGTGGAACTATGGCTATTGTGTCGATTATTTCTGCTGAAAACACAATTTCCAGAAGAAAACGTTTTTCCCACAAGATGCACGTTTTTGGGCTAAAATTTAATCCGGCACTATGTGATGAGCGCCTCACTGAAAGAAGTACAGAAAGTGGGAGTTCTTGAGTATTTAAAAGCTCTTTGACCAGCCCACTTTCTCACTGTGGGCACTGACCTCTTGTTTTTTTGAGCCACAAGTGGCCATATTTGGATGAGAGAATGGAGTGACGTTATCAGCTACCGCTAACAAGCTTGCTTCCCAAGGTATACATGTATGGTTGCAATGCACAAACACAAATATTGACTACTTAGTACTAAGTAACAATCTAATAAAATACTAGAATTTCATTCACCAAAACTGGAGCACGGACCTCCTGGATGGGCAGTTAGTACAAATAGCTCAGCATTAAGCCATATTATTTACATAAAAAACTGCACCAGTGGTGAAGCCTAGCAGACAGCTAGCAGCTACAGCACTGCTAATAATGCATGGGGGTGAGGTTAATATGAATTTAATTGAGGACATAAGCTGTTGAAACTAAAAGATTATTTCAGTCAAAACTAGCTACTAGTTACACAGCCAGTTTAGTTACAAAGTAACTGTGCTAGTTTTGGTGGCTCGACTCTGGCTGCAGCAACTTGTTGACTGATGTCTGTCTCATGTTGGTATGCTAAATATGTAGCTAGGGCCAGCTGCCAGTAAGCTTAGATGAGCGCAAGAGAAAACAGCTTTCTACAAGTAGAAAAATCTGCCAGCGCCTTCAGAGTAAAATCATCAAAGTGTAAAAATATGCTGGGAGTGGGTGTGAGCAAAGCGGGAGAGTGGAGGAAATGACTTTTCCTGAAGTGACCTGGTGCATAACTGCTTGTAAAATGGATGTGATACTGGTGGTAGTGTTTGATTAAAGAAATGAATGAATTAAATAGTGAGTTTTAAACCTTTTTAAAGCATTTTTACAGAGCCTGCGTTGCCTCTTTTTCTGTCTTTTCTTCACACAAATAGAGAAGTTGAAACATCTTTATATGATAAGCAGTGGTGCGCTACAGTGTTGGTTAAAACCTGCGTGTCAGGAAGTCGGTTTAAGCGGTGGACAATGCTGTGGGTTAGATCAGTCCTTTTTCCACCTTCTTATCAATAAAACTCAGTTTTTATGGACAGGTGCACAACTACACCGGCCCCCTGCGTGTTCGCATCTCACTGGTGACGAAGAACGCGCCCTACAAGCCTCATCCTCACGAGCTGGTTGGGAAAGATTGCAAACATGGCTACTACGAGGCCGACCTGCAGGAGAGACGAATACACAGGTACGACTGGCTTGCGTGCGAAGGGGACGTCAGACACTTGCAGAAAACCACAGTTTCAGACCAACACAAAGTGGAGTTTTTCAGCGACTGGCCTAGATAAGAGACGCGCACTGTCACTATGGTAAATCTATCCCCCAGCTTCATGCTGGGTGTGGAGATGAGTAAAATATTAACAGAATACCTAACAAAGAGTTGACTTTTCCTCTGCAGGCTCTCTGTCACAATCGAAACAAAATTTCCACCAGTTCAAAAAGTAAACAGATCCTTCCTGATTTGGATCCGAAAAGAGTGGCAATACTGGCCGATAAGACATGTTTAAATTTACCGAACCAGGATGTCCAGCGAGAGGTGACGTGTTTAATCCTTATCGGTGACCAAACTCAAACAAAAGCAGCTTTTGCTGCAGACGATTGATAGCCTTGTGGCTTAACGTGAGTAAGTGCACTCGTTTATGTTCGGCTGTTCTCCACACTGAGCAGTTCATATCTTCTCGATCATTGCGCTAGATCAGCACACGAGTTATAAAAGGGATACAGTTACAGGCAGGTTACACAGTTATCTCCAGTTACAGACTCACTACAGTCTAAATCCTTTAAGATATCATGTTATATATAACCAAATAAGATGTAATGTAGGGATATTGTCTTTTAAGCAAGAGAAAATATATAATACATTTTTAAAACTATAACTACTATGTCATGTTTTTACTATAGCGTTATACATATTTTACATAAAACAAACAAGCTGTGTACCAGGAACAGCTGTTTTTAATCAATAAACTATGTTTGACTTTGGCTGAAAAAGTTGTGCTCCTAATAAAGAGGCTTAATTATAATAATGATATTATAATAATATTAACAATGATAGTGACAAGTGGTCATTACTTCATTTTACTATATACAAGGATCAAGTTGGATTTTTTGTGCAGGCATTAGGCACAGTGAGGAATACAGACAGCACAAAGAGCGGGATTTCCTAGAGTGAGAGGATATGGGGGAGAATTCAAATCAGCAAATCGTTCAGGAAGTTGTAGTGTAACGTCTACTGGTTTGTCAACACAGATGTAAAGTGGGTTAAAGATCAGCGCGTGAAATGTTTAGCTAGATTCCTAAAATATTGTGATCTGTTTGTACTGCACACGAAAGGGAAGTGTGTTTCTACATCCCCTCAACTCTCTTAAACCGTCTTCTTATCCTGCAGATGTGGTCAGCGACCCACGCTGACGATGATGCTTCAGTATTTTTAAATGCGACTTTTATTGGGAGCAGAAGTATCAAACGTGGAAGTTCAAAGCAGATTAAAGATGTTCTTGGTGGAGCAAAACAGTGTTTCTCATTTCCCAGAAAAGAAAACTGCATTTTTTTTTTTTCACCCGGCAGTACATCGACGTTTAAGCGCGTGCTTTGTTTCTTCTTTGTTTCCAGTTTTCAGAACCTGGGCATACAGTGTGTAAAGAAGAAGGATGTGAATGAGGCCATCACCTGTAGGCTGCAGACAAACAATAACCCCTTCAACAGTAAGTGGCCGGTAGTTAGAGCTGAGCGTACACCACAAAGCGCTTTCTGTCTTTTTCTGATAAGTCTGTTATTATTTTTGAAGAGCTCTTGTGCCGTGTGGAGAGAGTTCTGCTAGGAAGCAAAGGCTGCTATTATCTGAAGTCTCACTGTAGTAGAATGAACGTCTGACTGATAAAAGTAGGGAGATGGGTTAAAAACAAAGACTTTAAAAGGGTCTGTTTTGTAAGTCGCATCAAATTTCCCATCACCGTCAGTTACCACCGGCAACAGTAATTTTGTTAGCTTGAATTAACAATTATATTTGGCGTATGTTTACATTATCTACTTATGTCCTTCAAAGGACCTAACAGCGCTTAACAATTGGATTACCGGCCTCTTCTAATGCAACAACTCTGCTTTAAATCCTGCTTTTACAAAGCTCCTGTGTGGCCATTTCTTATCAACACTGCCCAGATTCTACTTTATGTTTGTTACTGAGGCAACAGTGGGTGGCGGCTGCACACTGAACAGTAGCTTGACAGGATGTGGTGCTTTGCCCGAGTGCTTTGTTGCCTTTTGTGCACCACGCCCTTTTCCTTCTCTGTCTTGGATACAGTTCTTGAGGCTAAGGTGTGGGAAGAAGAGTTTGACCTGAATTCAGTCCGGCTTTGCTTCCAGGCCTCCGTCACTCTGCCTTCAGGGGAGCTTTTTCCTCTGGAGCCTGTGGTGTCACAGCCCATCTATGACAACAGTGAGTTGAACACACAGAAATGCATATATGCCCTAAATTAGACATCAGCTGATGCACATATGTATGTTATATTAATAATATAAGTTAGGAGCTGTTTATAGTAAGTATAAAACTTATAAAGTACTGTACTGCAGCCTTCCATGCCCCCAGACGCTCTCTGTTCCTCTTTGCAAATTATTGTTTCCTGTCAGTTTGAAGGTATTTACAAGAAATAGCCATCACCACCACTCACATCAGTAAAGTTGTCCTATTTGTAGTAAACCAGAAGAGTATAAATGATCACAAAATACTTCAGAATAAATTCAGACATTAGCCACCCAAGTGCTGAAGTGCCAGCCACAGCCACCTCGCTGTATGTTTAGCAGTTCATCGGTTCATGAAGGCTTTTTCTATCGTGCAGGGGCTCCAAACACAGCGGAGCTGAAGATCTGCAGAGTCAACCGCAACTCTGGAAGCTGCAAAGGAGGGGATGAAATCTTTCTGCTGTGCGACAAAGTGCAAAAAGGTACAGTGTTACTGTACTGATACTGAAAGGACACAGCAGCACGCACCACAGCTAAACCTACACTTTCATATTGAACAATCCATAAATAGAAGTCAAGACTGACTAAGCAGATGTGCAGCTTGTGATAAATATAGGACGTAAAAGGTGTAAACCCCTCGCACTTGTAGAAGACTGTGTGAGTTACGTACTGAGAAGTACAGCTGAGAAGTACACTAGCTCTTTTGGGTAAGTGGGCTCAAAATAGAAGCATGACTCTTAGAGTAATGTAAATTGCATGAGGTGATTAGTCAACTTACACTCAACACGCGTTAGAAAGACATACTGAAGCTTTCAAAGCCTAGTTCCCCTTTAAGTTACAGTAAGTCCAGCATTTTACTGGACATGCAGTGGTTAGCCGACCTCGTGTAGAGCATGACAGTGTCTCCTTAGAGTCAACCTAAGGATTGTTTCACTAAAATTGTCCCGATTTCGTAACCATGTGACTGGTCACAGGGAAAAAATCTGTTCAGTGCCCACAGTGGAAAAAAGTTCACTCCATGTGCAGCCTGAGTGGCCTAAAATAAATGTAGATAAATAAGAAAAGATGGTACTTTGATATGTTTAATACGTTTAATTTTAAAGTTTAAAAAACAAAACAAAAACAGAACTGTGTCAACTTATGATTCCAGCCAAAATCCTTCTAGTGGTGCGTCTGGCAAGTTGCCACCTTGAAATGTTGTCATACACTTATTTGGGAAGTTATTTTAAAGCATAAAAACTGCAAGAACAGAACCAGAAACCATTTCAATAAGTTTGCCATCTTTGTCCCCAGTACAGTTTTTATAAAAAGCCTTTTTCCTCTGGACATTTTTACTTCTACCACCACCCTTGCTCTTATTTCTCCTGTCCAGCACAGGAGCAACTGAGGAATAACGCTCCTGTGTTTGAGTCCAGAGTAATGAATTCACACTGTGGTATCATTTTTGTTCTCGTTCAGATACAGAGTAGGCTACGAGCAGACACCGGAGCCTTCGAAGCTGCCGCTGGATGCACCTTGCTGTAAAAGGACAATTAGATCAATGCCGATACTGACATGCTTACGCTCAAAGCCTCAAGCATTAAACGCAAAACTTGTTTGAACAGCCTAATACAGATAAGAGTTTTTAGATGATATATCGTGCAGCTTGCAAAGTTTTTACCGGACACTTTTCTTAGTGACGCACTGCCAGCTGTCCAGCCAGTGAGAATATGGTTGGATGAGCGCGTACTGACTAGTTTGCGGAGGCTGCAAACTGTGTGAAAAACTGCATTTTGTCCAGGCTCACTCTAACTTTTAAATAAATAATGGCTCAGTCTTGAAAGTCTATTGATGAAGCACCTTTCTTATTATGAAAGCAATGCCAGCGACTGTGCAGTGCGAAATTTGTTAGGATGAGACCCAGAGACTGCAGCCCTTGTCATGTTGATTTTTTTTTTTTTTTTTTTGTGGAATACCACATTTATTTTTGAGTTCTCCGACACTAAATGATCCTTTCTGCTCGTCAGCGTTCCTCATTAATAGACTTTAAAGCGGCATTATTCAAGATTTTCACTTAAATAATCCATCAAACGACTGCCTTTACTGTGAAAGGTGTATCTTGTCAGAATGAAGCCTCCAAGAATGATCAAAGGGATTTTTCTGTCTGCAAGCTCTGCACATATCGAGGTTGTTTCCAGCCACAACAGGCAGCAGTTCTCAGTGATAAAGCTCAGATAAAGCAGCTATGGTGCTTCTGGTCCAGCACTAAATGGCAGTGAGAGAAAAGTGACACGACTCCAAAGAAGTGCTAATGTTAACTGCTAGATATGTGAATAATAGGAAACTGCTGGAGGTGATAATGGAAACTGCTGGTTGCATGCATTTTGGAAACCTCAAGGTTCGAATAACGTGCCATTGTTCCACATGCGGGGTTTCATTGTATGTCACAGTAGCTGCTGTGTGTAATCCAATGCAAAGCAGTTACCTAATCTCACTGTGATTATTTATTTATTTTGTTGTCATGAAGTAAAACCTTTCTCCTTCTTTTCACAAGTTTACTTCTCCTTTTTCCAGTTTTCTAAAAACTTAATGAGGAATACAGGCTTAGATTTTTTTTCAAGTTTCTGTACATCAGAATAGTTTATTGTGTGGGTGATCACTTCATGTTCATTATGAAAGCCTCCTTTCTTTTCCCCTCAGTTATCTGGTGCTGTTCGATCGCGACATGTATATAGGCTTTGTATTTTGAACATGGAAGCTGTGGGACGCTCCCTTGAGACCATTTGGTTCTGCTGCATCCGCATTACATCATTGCAAAAAAAAGATCCTGAGAAGACTGAATGTCGGACTAGTTCATTACACTCTTGGAGACTGTCACACAGCTTTTTTCAGAGCGAGCAGAGCCGTCACATTTTTACTTTGAACTCTTTTAGTCGAAGTTTAACATCTGAAGCCGGCGGCGAGCCTTCCAAGTTGTTGTCAAACTTGGTGTTGCGTGGCAGCAAATGTGATGCGACGCCCCTGGGGTCTTTTTCTCTGTTAATCCAAAACATCTGAGCTGCTTTTGCACTGAAGCTGGAGAGTCGATGTTGATTATTCTTTTTAAGTTGAGTTCATCACCAGCTGTAGTGCTTTGTTACATTTGCCATTTTCTGTTTCCTTGAAGAGGACATCGAGGTGCGTTTCTTCCAGGACTCCTGGGAGGGGAAGGGCACTTTTTCCCAGGCTGATGTCCACAGGCAGGTGGCCATTGTGTTTCGCACACCACCTTACCGTGACACTAACCTCACTGAACCAGTTAAAGTCAAGATGCAGCTCCGGCGGCCCTCTGACCGAGAGGTCAGTGAGCCAATGGACTTCCAGTACCTGCCAGCAGATCCAGGTAAGAGGAATTCTGTGGAGAAAATACACTGTGTATGTAATATTTCTCAAAAGACCAGATTTGGACCTTTCAATCAATCCTACCCCTGCAGATGAATACAGGCTGAGTGAGAAGAGAAAGCGGACAGGAGAAATGTTCCAGAACCTGAAGCTGGGGCCGTTGCTATCTAGTGGTGTGTGGATAAGATTCTTTTTCTATCAGCTGTGCAGAGTATAACTGTACATTGGTTACATTGTTGTAGCTGTATTGTATCACAAACACATCCGCTGCAATTTCAGTGACCACTCCACAAGATAGACAGCACATAAACCTGCAGAGAAGAAAAGCGACACCCAGGCCTCCACAAGTGAACCCACAAGCTGGTGAGTCTGTTTTGGATGTTCATATCATTCTTTGAAACCACTGCAGAGATTGGCTTATTATTCTGAACTGAATAAAAGTGCATTTAAAGTCATCCTGGTGACATTTGATGGACAATTTCCTCTACTTCTCATGCTTGCCAACTGTGTTTGGTCATAGTTAATGTTCATTTATAATGAATAATCCCCTAAAAAAAAAAAAAACAATCATTGAGATTGTCCTCTTCTTGCTGTCTTAAAGCAGCTGAGTCTGCATTACAAGAAAAAAACACCCATCAACTGATTATTACTGTTATTAACAGTGGACTTTATGTATGTTTATAAAGATTTTCTGTAGCGAAACTCAAATCACTTGTTTGTGTTTGCAGCAGCTATGGTGCCCCCTGTACCCATTGGGGCAAAATCCCAGCCCCCATATTCATTCAGCCAGCCCGGCCAGCTATTCTCAGACCAGACAAAGGTAGAAGCAAATCTCAGCAAATCCCCCATCTCAGCAGCAGCTACCAACCAGTCATGGAAGATCACAACCCTAGGCTCCCAACCCAAAGCAAACCCAATGTCTGCCTTTTCAATGAACCCAGCACCAACCCCCTCCTGCTCCTCTACCATTGCTTCCACTTCTAATCAGGACTACTTGTCAACAGTCAACCTTCATGATCTTCATGAATTTTTCCCCAACATTTCCTCGACTATCACCCAGCCGGACCCAGCAGCTTCTTCTCAAGTAAACTTGGCCTCCTCACAGACGAGCAACTCCTTCACCCTCCAAAGCTCGCAGTTCCGGGCGGAGCCACCACTTGTGGATGACGATATCCCAGAGTTCTCTAGCTTCTCTGACGTCGCAGGCCAAGCCACCCTGGAAAGCCTAAACATGGATGACTTGGAGGACATTCTGAACTCCCGCTCTGACGGTGGCATTTTGGGTCTTCCTTCATGCCAGTCAGCTGGCCCTTCCAGCTCCTCAACTGCTGCCCAGCCCAGTGCAGCATCCCAGAACACTTCTGATCCTGCCAGCAACCCAGGAAGCACTTGGATGAATTACCCCAACAGCATTGTCAGTCTGCTCCAGAACGAAAGCATGATGGACATCAGACCCAATAACCACCAGAATTCAGTGCTTGACGAGTACGATGTTTTGATGTCTGCAGATGAAGATCGTCTTATTTCCATTTTTAATAGTGGAAGCCAAGCTGGGTTTGTGTCAGGACACCAAACTTAAAATTGATTTCATTTTTATAAAGACCGCTTGTATCTTCCCCTGTAGCCACCAGGACTAAAACGTCTTTATTAAATCAAAAAAGGAAGAGGTAGAGGAGACCGAATGTAGCAGCACTGCTCAATGTGGACACACTTAAATACCAGCAATGACTTTATGGTATTCACTCTGAGGGTTTTGCCCAGTCACATAGTTTGTCTGACAAATTACAGAACCCACGACGAACGTGATCAGATTTCATGCCCCTTGTGAAAACCACTGTCACCGTTTAAAATCATTGTCAAGACAATGATGGTGGAAGCAGCTTCACCAGTGAATGTTTTAAAACATATAACAGTTTAGATACTTTGATAAAGTTATCTACTGTGGTCACTTTTGGTGGAACATGTTAAGCATGTTTTTGTACTGTCATTTGAACAATTTTGGTAGCTGTGGTCATAGAAATGTTCAAATTTTGTCTGCCTTTTTTTTTTAACTTTATACAAAAGGTTTCATATATGTAATCAAATCTAGAGGTAAGTCTATACAAAATATGTCCATTGTTTGAAAGTCCCTTTGGATTTCTGAAGGTTGTCACAAACTATCTGAATGTGCCAAGAACCAAATGAAGGTGTGCATTTATCAAACAAGCAACATTACTATATACATGCTTATACTAGAGACTGTGCTTTTTGTCTGGTAATATTTTTCACTGCTCTCTAATAATTTTTCTACACTTATTCTATCAGTGATGGCTGCATTTTAACTCAGTTGTTTCAGACTTGCTACACTCTGCAGTAAGGTGCTTTAGATTAATTCTGCTGTTTTTACACATATTATGGAAGTGGATTGTGCAGTTTTTGTTTTTTTTTATTTGTTTGAATGAAAGACTAACTCTGTCAACATCTAAAAACACTTTCTTGGCAAAAAAAAAATTACCACAACATATAAAGATGATTTTCAAAAGAATATTTTACTTTGCAACTCTGTAACTGTTATACAGTACAAAGGAAAAAATAATAAAACCAAACAGAAGAGACAAATGTAAAATGTCAAAAAGAGGCGCTTCACTGTATCTCCTGAAAATGTGCATACAAATAGTGAACTCTGTCTTCTTCCTGTCAAGTGTGTTGAAAACAGAACCCTGTAAGTTCTGTTCTTCTTGTTTATGACTGCAATATATTCAATACAAAATATCTGACAGTATTTCAGGTCATAAAGTTTTTACAACATGAGAATAAAAGGCAGATTTAGTGTCATTGTTTTTACAACAGGGAACTTGAGATCAGAATTCAACCAGCGATGTTCTAAATGGATTATGAAGTACAGTCCTCTGAATGCAACCATCTTTTGGGATCACCATGGGCTTTTTCATATACTGGTCCAGCAAAACTCCCTTCTTGGTCTGATTGGCTTATGTCACTTCAAGATTGGTAACTTTGTTGATAATGTGGGAACGCCTGGGCACACACTCCAGGTCAAATTTGCTCTCATATATGGTGGGGCAAAGCTTCCAGCGGTTGTTCCGGTAGATTCCCAGGTATGTGTACACATCTGGCTTGTAGGAGAGAGGGCATTTGACTCCTGTGGCACGAATGACCGAATCCAGCCTTATGACCTCACTCTCATCTGTGAAGTTCTGGTTATAGGCACAAATAACCTGCTTGCCCTCTGCCTTGGGGTCAAATGGACTGACTTTAACGAGAGAAATCTTGCCATCTAGGGCTGCTCTGGCCACACACTCCCATGCGTGGTCCAACTTGAAACCAGAATCCAAGTGCATGAGCCATTTGCCTGTAAGCACACCATGGTTTAGGGCCAGCTCCTTCACTGTCTGGAAGGTGACGGGCCGGCAGCTTGCCAAAAGTTTCTCCCAACTCTCCTGGAGTCCTGTGACATCCGCACCACTGGGGCCGTGGTTCGGGCCCACCACAGCAATCCACCCCACAGGGCTGACGCCACCCTCCTCATCTCCAAATCTGGACACTTGGGAAGGCCTGTTACTCTCTAGCCAGCCATCAAACTCGGATCTGGGAGTTCTTCTCGAGTCAAAAACAATCCAGGGGTCCATGTCTGCAGCCATGGCCTCAGCAGCATAGGTCTCTGCAGTAAAGGGGGTCCCCACCTCGCCATCAACAGGGCCCTCTTCTTCCTCCATAATGCTGTCACAGTGACACGAGTAATCAAATCCTGGAGTTTGCCTGTTGAGTTGAAGTATGGAGTTATTTTTTGTATAGACACCACTGACTCAGCCTCTGCATTAGCTTACAGTGCTGCCAAACTCCGGCATAACTGGACTGCTGCATTGCTTACGAATACTAGCTAGCCTGCTACAATAGCAAAACGTAGCTATAGGGTTTCTCTACCACTGATTATTTTCCACACATAAGCTGCTATCGATGTGCTCAGTGTAGCGTCTACAGTTTACATGTCAACAAACACGCAGAACAGATTTCTCACATCTTTAGCCTTGTTGTGGCTAGCCGACAAGCTAGTCGTTTTATAAATGTACATAACCGTCTTCTTAAAGAAACATTAGCCATTTCCAGCCAGCTGCTGAACACAACTGACGCTTTAACATGCCTAATGTGCTTGTTTAAAACGTAAATAATCGTACACCGATGTTAAACTTTGAACGTAAGGACTTACTCTAGCCGCTGATGTCGAAGTTTGTTGTTCAGCGTTGATCTTCCGCACAAGCGCAGCAGTCCCCTGTATCCAAAAGCAATAAGACAAAGTCCATTCAAATGGCTGGCACTTGAGCTAATAATCATTTACATATCAATTAAATCGCGCGCCTCTTCTACAGATTCGGCGTACAAATAATGTAGTAAACCCGTGTCGATATAAATATATATACACGTTTTACCATAACATTATATTAGGCACAAGTTATGCTGTACTCTGTTAAAGGAAACTTGCGTGTTCTTTGGGCTGTGTATATTTCAAATATATAAGCTCGACTTCCTATGTTAGCATTTTATTTTGTTTAACTTCAAAACTGAGGTAGTGTTACATGACTGGGTTTAAATTAAGGTATTTTGTTCCTTCGCATTTGCGGAAACGACCTGCGTTCCAAACCGACGGCACAGAGACCCTGCTGAAACAATCCGACCTTACCGAGGAGCGGTGACGACGACGACGTGCTAACTAGTTAGCCGGGTAGCTACCACTATCTGGTGTGTTCGCGGTGGGGGCGAATTTCTGTATAAAATAGAGTACAAATACAGCATATATTGCATTTTAGTTTAGTTTAGCCACCCGGGTAATTTAATTATGCCCAGCAAAAAGAAGAAATACAACGCCAGATTCCCTCCGGTAAGCTTAAACTTACACTGAGCCGGTGTTAAAGCTAGCTAATGTTAGCAAAGTGGAAGATGGGAAGCTAACTTCTCTAACTAGCTTAAGTGGAATTCGGCCTCTTTTGTTGCCTAGAGAGCTGACAAGCCATCTAGCACACGCAAACCATTTACTATGCAGTGTATGTGTCTTAGTGAAAAGCAGTTGGTTTCACAAAATTGGCAAGCCAACAGCCCCATTATTTGCTAGAGTGCATACATTGCAGGCGTGGTATTTAAGTTAGTCCACTAATTGTCGTTGTTTTTAGCATTTCAAGCTAAGCTAAACTGAACGTGAATAAATGTGAACAAGTCTGTTCTTTGATATAATGAGCTGCATAATGCATCAAGGGTCCTCACACTACATAAAGTAATCGGTGTTATAGGAATGGATGGTTGCAGTTACTTTGTGACGATTCTCAACATTCAAGGATGTCTTGTATTCTAATATTTAGTAAACTATTGTTGGATCAGTGTTCTTTCAGTGAAAAATGATAAAACATTGAAGCGTCACTGTACACACACATGCATAAAAGTTTTTTTTGTTTGTTTTTTTTGCCTTTTCTCATTTCAGGCAAGGATTAAGAAGATTATGCAGACAGATGAAGAAATAGGCAAAGTGGCTGCAGCAGTACCTGTTATTATTTGTATCCTTCCTGCCAGCAGTCGTCACTGTGCACGTTGTTTTGAATGATAAATTGTTAAAAGCTTGATTAATAATGAGAAAAAATGCTTGCACAACTTGTCGATTAGTACTCATTTTGATCATTGGGTCACAATCAACCTGTTGTGTTGAACCCAGCCAAGTTGCCGATTTTTGGTCATTTGATGTTTTAAAACTACTATGTATTTCATTTAAAACACAGACACACAGCTGCTCCACTATGTTTCCCTTATCCAAGATTTCAGCGAGAGCCCTGGAGCTTTTTTTGGAGTCGTTGCTTACAAAGGCCTGTCAAGTCACCCAATCTAGGAACGCAAAGACAATGACAATGTCGCATCTGTAAGTGTCTGTGTGTCTTGATGAAGACCCCTGTCTGTGTTGCACTGTGTTGGAGTTGAACTTCTTAGGGAGATCTTCAGTTCACTGTGACTGATATACCAGAGAAAGAAAGGGAACTGAAGAAAAGCGGGATATTGTATCTATAAAATTTTAATTGTTTTGGATGAATGTAGTTGAAAAGCTGTTACCTTATTTCCTTTACATTTAAAGTGGACTTAAAATATGAATTTCCAGCTCCATAACTTTATTCTTGGACACTACTAGAGTAGCTTTGCATGATTCATGATCAAAAAATAATGGTTATTTATAATATACTGGGTGTTGGTGCAGAACCTCAGTTTATCCACTGTCTGAAACAAGCATTTTTTAGCTTTCACCTCCATTTAGGCCAGTTTCTTTCTGATTAGCTGCCCCTTGTAAACGGAAGATTTGAACTGCAGATGACCATATTAAGGATTTCCACTCTCACTGACTTTATGTGGGGCAAAGGATAGAAAAAACTGTCTGAAACTGAGCATTTAGAGCAGTCTGAAGCTCCTGACCTCATCATTTGAAACTTTGCCCATATTTATAGTGAGCATTAGCCAATATAACAGTACAAGGTCATTACAGCTCAATTCATCAAATTTCACAAAATAGGAATTCTGCAAAATCTCAGGTCTCTGTGCTCATTCGTTTGCTCAACATAAGTCCTTGAATAAAGGGGTGAAAGTAGGAGTGTTTTAGATAATTTTCTAGCATCATTTTTTTGGCACAACACCATGTACCAAATCCAACTTGAGTTTTTAGAATTTGTTTTTGTTTATTTGGGTTTGGGGTTTTTTTTAATAAAAAAAAAGATGATAGTTTTCTCTCTCATCTTCCAAATATGAATTTTTCAAATGGTCAAAAATTCATTATCTTAAAAAAATTGAAGTGCTGGGCTCATGTAGTTTTCTAGATAATGTCGTTTTGAAATGCCCCCTCAAAAATGATGTTGGAAAAATGTCTAAAAGACTTTAAGGCATCCTGTTACACAGCATCATATACTGTGTGGTGGAAGCCTGATAGCCTGCTGAGCACACTGAAAGATCCCTTGTATCTGAAAGTGTTTCTGGCCTTGAGTAAGACGAATCCCACCAAAATTGTATGTGTTACTAAAATGAATATGTACCACCAATAATCTTGCTGTCTTTTTGATATGCGGTTACATTTTACTTGGCAAGTAAGGCTGTGAAGAAAGCTGTTTGTGTTTGTTCGCAGAAAGCAATGCATTGAGCTGGAGCAACAGTTTGATTTCTTAAAAGACCTGGTGGCGGCAGTGCCCGATATGCAGGGTGAGGGAGAAGAGAACCACACCGAGGGGGCAGGAGAGAAAGTCTCGCGCAGGTAACACTCCTTTACACAGACACACAAATATGTTTAGAGAGAGAGTCATGACGTGTTGACTTCAGGAAGCTTAGCAGGAGAAGGAGTATTTAACATGCACAGTCAGAACAGGGCGCAGGGTGATATGAGGTGGGCTCGTTCAGTTGCAGCTAATTTTGAGTCACTTCATCGGGCAATTTGTAATTCAGTCATCTCTTATAAGTACACAGAGCCACATTGATTTAAACTAGAAATGAGTCACTCCACAAACAGACCGAATCTCTTTACATGGACATGACATCGGTTGTTTTGGGGCGCTACTGTAAATTGAAAGTGACAGCGGCAATATGTCTGTAATCCTTGCAGTGTTCCCTTATTCCTGTGTTCATTTAGTTTTGTGATTTGAGATTATCTCCAAAAAAAATGACTAGAAAATGAAAAAGTAGGGCCATCCGCTCCTCAGAGCGAGAATTAATTATTGAGGAATTCTAGACGAGAAAAAGGAGTATTAACTGTCAGCTCAAACACTGGCACCACAGCTAATTTGTAGTAGAGAGCTTAGTGGGGAATTACAGATAAATGAGTAAGAGAAGGCTTCTTTTCTCTAAAGAGTGTAGCTGATTTGATTCCGATTCAATTCAAAGTGGTAGTAAAGCTCCTAATGTTTAGGCATTTGATGTTAGCGAGCGCCGCGGAGTAATTTCCACCAACAGTGTCTGTCACACTGTTCTCCTCTGGAGTTATCTTAAAGTTGCAAGGGGAAGATTTCTGATTTAGAAAAAGTTACATTTGTCTGTAAGATGTTTGGAAGTCATTAGCTATGTTTATTTTTTCATTTAAAACATCATGTTTGTGCACAAAACCTAAGCAAATGATTTCTGGTTCCCTTGTCCAGAGTAGCTCAAGGGTAAGTTCTGTTTCGAAAACTTTCTTTAAAAACCTTCGAATAGAACCTACTATCACATTTCCTAACGCAGTTATTTATTTTCATCCTCAGGGGTCGAAAACCAGGGTCTGGCCGCAAGAATGGAGGTGCTGGCGCCAAAGGCAAGGACAAGAAGTTATCTGGAACAGAGTCAGAACAAGAGGTGTGAGATGATTTGCTCGTCAAGGCCTGAAGCTGTCTGCTGCGTGATTGCTGTTGGTCTGTTTGAGGGGAGAGGACTCACTGTTGTCTTCTTTGTGATGGAAATAGGATGACTCTGAATTCAGCGACACAGACGGGGACGAGGAGGACGGCTCTCAGTCGAGCACAAATCTGCAAGCTCCAGCCACGTTCCACAGGTTTGTGTCCAGATCCACAGGAAATGGATTCCGCTGCACAGCTGGTAGCACGGTGAATTTGGAATTATCCTCCCAGGCTGCAGAGTCAGAGAGAGGGAGGGTTTTGGCGTCTGATACTCTTATGCCGCTCTTCCCTCTGCAAAAATAGACAGCTCTCTCTCATACTAGGATTTAAAGTTATTTACAGTATAAGATATAGGTGCTAGAAGCCCAGAAAATGGTGTGCAGGGCTGTCAAAATTACTGGAAAAAAATCACGTATGATTCTTCATTCAAAACAACCCACACACCTTTGAACTATTCAAACATTACACAACGTCCACAAGAGGGCAAACCAGTACAACAAAAGGTATAACTAGTTATGCAGGTACATTTAGTTCAGCATAAACATGTCTATATATTACACATTACAGAATAAACAACAGATGCTAAGTTTGGTACCGTGAGCGAGCTCTGCTGTGGAACGTGCAAACTCCACACAGAAAGGCTCCAGCTGGGGTTTCACCCAGCAGCCTTCCTGCTGTGAGACAACACAGCTAGCAGTTAGCACTTTAAGTTGATGCTTAAAATAACTGATAAAATAATTACAAAAACATTGCAGAAGCACTTAAAATGGAACAATTCAGGCTGTCTTTCCATCAGCATGCAACGGGAAATGATCATCAGGGACCTGGAATGTATGAGGCCTTTCCCGGCAGCCGATTCATAAGAGCTAATCTTTAACTGTTCAGTCAGTGCAGTTAGGGTTTCACTGTTCTGCAGTCTGCTGATTATTACAGAGCTTGGAAAGTCAATCAGTCATTGTGGTGTTGACTTGGGTTGTGACCTTATCTTAACCAAACAGTTAAATAAAAAACCAAACAATAACTAACAATACTGTGTACTTAGAAAACTAACCAAACAAAAAAAAAAAAAAAAAATCCTGGAAATGTGTTTAACTCCCATCTTTAATTGGGTCAAATCTGTCAACACAACTAGAACTATGAGGCTTTGGTGGAGACTGGGATGTCTACAGTATTCTTGTATTGCAATATTATTATATTAAAAAGACAAAAAAAACTAACAGTGAAACTAATAAAAACTAAACAAAGAAGAACTCGTTGTCGTGTTCAAGAAACCTTTTTGAGATGATTTGAGCTTTGTGACATGCTGCTTTGTCCTGCTGGAAGCAGCCTTCAGAAGATGGGCACACTGTGGTCATAGAGGGAGACACATGGGCAGCAACAGTACTCCGGTAGGCTGTGCCATTTAAACGATGCTCTTTTGGTACCAAGCAGCACAAAGTGTGCCAAGAAAATATGCCCACGTGATTATGTGATTCAAGGCAGGATGGATCCATGCGTTCACGTTGTTTACGCTAAATTCTGCATGTCACAACAGAAATCAAGTCTCCTCAGACCAGGCAATGTTTTTCACAATTTTGGTGAGCTTGTGTGAATTGTAGCCTCAGTTTCCTCTTTCTAGCTGACAGCGCCTGGTATGATGTTCTGCTGCCGTAGCCCGTCTGCTTCAAGGTTTCAGCACGTTGTTGGTCAGAGATGCTCTTCTGCTTTATAACCAGTGGTTATTTGAGCTACTGTAGTCCTCCTATCAGCTCAAAGCAGTCTGACCTTTGGCATCAACAAGGCATTTTTGTCCAGAGTATCTGCTGCACTTCCTGGACCATGCTCTGAAAACCCTTGAGATAGTTGTGGAGGAAAAGCCCGGCAGATGAGCAGTTTTCTGAAATACTCAGAGCAGCTTGTCTGGCACCAGCAACCACACCATGATCTTTGCTTGAATGTGATGACATTTTAACACTTGTCTGAAGAGGCACTAATTGGTCAGTAATTACATCAGTGGCAAAATGAGTTCAAAGCTGTTGGTGCCCTTGAGAAATAAACACTCAGTTTACTTTGCATAATCTTTCAGCTACTGCTCGCTCTCTCTCTCTCTCTCTCTCTCTCTCTCGCTCTCTCGCTCTCTCGCTCTCTCTCTCTCTCTCTCTCTCTCTCTCTC
>JAVDPK010000508.1:528770-571251 GCA_034780415.1 Cichlasoma orientale | reverse complement strand
TCTCTCTCTCGCTCTCTCTCTCTCTCTCTCTCTCTCTCTCTCTCTCTCTCTCTCTCTCTCTCTCTCTCTCTCTCTCTTTTTTAATTTTCATATTGTGCTGACCGTGTTTGAACAGAGCCGACAATTAAACTCAGTCTCTGAATGATCTCATTTGAGGAGTGTTTCATTTTGATTTTTCTATTGTAGGGAAGTGCCCAAAAAAATAAACATTATTTTCCTCCCAAAGGTTATAGAGTCTTACATTAACAGCTCGTAAAGGCATATTCATGTATGACTGATAAGTCGTTACAGGGCTACTGATTGAAAGCCTGCTCTCTGTTTGGAGAGGTCTGCTGGCTGATGCTGTGCCAAAAACAGGAAGAGGGTGCTGTTTTTCTGCTGGAATCAATAACAAAACCTTTGCTGGCCTCAAATTTGCTGTACATTGCAGCTGTGACACGGTGGTAACTCAAGTTAGAGTATTGTATGATTTCCTGGGGGGAAAAAAATTGACAACCTAACTGCAAAGAAATGGTCCATTATTTTTAGTGTTCAAATTAAAAGGTAGCATATTTGTTAGAATGCACTCATTTTGACATCTCTCAGGTTAACGTCTGTTCCTGTCCCCTACAGCGTTTCCGCCCCCCCTCCGTACATGGACATGAGCAACTTTGTTCTGACGCAGTCCCTGGACATGGCGATTACCCCACACACCTCCATGATGGGCATAATACCACCTCCCACACCACCCGCGCCAGACAAGAACGGGGACGACGACGACGAAGACTACGACTCTTAGCTCGTTCTCACCGCTCCACTCACTCTCTTACACAAACACACACACAGTCTTTCAACGTTATTTTTATTTTTTTATTTTTTTGGAATTCTTAAGTTTATTTTCTAGCGGCTGCTGCAAGCATAGGAACGAGGGACTCTTCACTGCAGCCTGCTGACCAAAAAGCCCTTGACGGCCAGCTGTAAGAGCCACCACCGCACGAGACACAATACCTGTATATTATGCGTTTTAATTTTCATTTTTTAAGAGGATCTTTTATTTTATTGTAGAGGAGAATCCAACAAGGATGTTTTTTAACAAGTCAGCCGCTCGATTTTGACTAGGAAAAATGACAGTGGTCACTGTTTTTGCCACGAGCCCCTTACAGACACAATAGGTTTGGGCTGTCGCCTCGCAGCTTTTTCTTTTCTTCTTTTTTTTATTTTTTATTTATCTTTTAGAAACGTTTCTTTTTTTCCTCAAGCTTTCTGTTGGAGACCCGAACATATCAGTCGTCATCGCTCAGACCCTCAGGTTGGCTAAAAGAAACCATACACAGTAATTAAAGCCTTTGATTCAAGGCAGCAGCAGGGTATTTGGAAGGTGATCATCAGGGAGGTTGGTGTCTCACTGCTTAAGTGTTATGACTATGTTATAGATTGGCTGTGATATACAGCTGTTAAGCTACAAGCCCTACTTCCTGGCTTTGTCACAACTTGCAGCCCAATTGTTAAGCTGTAATGTAACATAAACAAGGAAGCAGGTGTATTTTTTACTATAGGTTAGCTAGCTACAGCTTGTTCTTTTTTCCCCCCCAATTAGTTTCCATTTTTAAGTCGCGTTTTTATCAAGAGAACGGTAAACCTCCACAGCCCTGAAGCCAATCATATCAGCAGGTTTACATTATTTGTTGTTTATGGCTCTGCCAGAGGTCAGTTGCTTTGGCGGTTGGAGCTAATTATTATTTTACACGTCCATTAAATACCCCTAAATTTCCCATCAGAAGTATACTGTGACTCTTGGACCATATGTTTGTTTTTAAAAGCTTTTTTTTTTCCTCTATTGTCCTCTGATTTCTGTTCTGGCCTCTCCTCCAATTTTGAGTAACTTGCTCCTTTATCTTGACCTTTTTCCTCCCCTTTTTAGATTCTTTTAAATGTACTGACTGAAGGCAGAGTTGGGGCGCCCGTTTACGTGTCAGTCTCAGTATGAAATGGTCTCAAACGGACAGTTGGCACTGTATTGTAAACTTTTAACATTCTTTTTATTTTGTATGTAAAATAAAGTTCATATTTCAATTTAAAAAAAGCAGTCCTTGTGTTGGTTTGTTTTCTGTATAGGAGCTGAAATTCCTTCCACATCAAGCAGCAGCATTCATTTCGACAGCTTTCTTTGTATAGCGGCTGGAAGGCAAAACCCAAGTATCTTTTACTAATATTTCAAAGGGCTTCCTCTGTAATTTTTCACTTTCATGGGTGTGGAACATATCCTTTGTAGTTCCAACTCCTCGCACTTTGGATTTCTTTGCATTCCGTATTTTGCAGTTTCCCATGGATGCTGTAAATCTGCCGGCTACTGACTCATGCAGCCTGAAAGACATGGCTGGTATTTATCCGCAGCTTTGCAGTCTCCTCCTGGTATTTGAATCAGATAAAAGCGCAAGACAGTACAGGTCTGTGAAAAAGTGTTTGCGGAGAGGTGATTGTTATCATCGTGGTCTCGCGTTGCATTTAGAGTAGCCGGCACACTTGGCCCCGAGTATGCGGCCAGCCCCTTTCCTCTTCCTCCTGCCTTTTATTTTTTCTAACAATTCATTTTGCCGTGTAAACACAGCCGCCTCTTCTGCCCCCTCAACGCAGCCGACCAAGCAGCGCAGAGCCAGGGCCGCAAAAACAACTCCATCCTTCCTGCACAAGCGTTGACTCAGCGGACTGTGAGGAGGGTGGGGTTTTGCTGTATGTATGTGTGTGTGTGTAAAGAGTGAGGAAGGTGGGATCGGGTGTAGGTGGTTGACTTTAGGAGGTCGGTGTTCAAACAAACGGCAGCCGTGGGGCAAGGAAGGAGGGACGGGAAGGGGAGTCATCAAAGGGCTACCAGAAGGAAGCACACTGTTTCCATACAGCATCTGGCTGGGCCGAAGCTGACCCTCTGATTCCCATCGCCTCCCATGAAGCCTCCCATTTACAAACATGGGAAAATATGGCAAAGAGGAATTCCCTGACCTTTTTCAAGAATAAGCCTTTCACTGTGTGGGCACTTGAAAAGCACATGATTAAAATGCACCTTGTATTGCAGCCCCTTGATCAGAGGGCACACTGGCAGCCACTCTATCTATCTATATATATATATTTTTTTCTAATCTTTACTTATTAGGCTATTTTTAAGTACCTTTTGAGCATTATATGCCTACTCTTCCATATGGGTGACCTGTGAGGTATTTTATCACATTAAAAAAATGCACATTTTATTTCACACAAAGCGGAAAACACGGGAATAAGATGTAATCTCTCTAGTGTGTCTTGGGCCTGCAGAGGGTCTCCTCCTGGTAGGACATGCCCGAAACACCTAACCTAGGAGGTACCCAGGATAGATCCTGGTCAGATGCCCAGATGACCTCAATTGGCTCCTTTTCCTTTTAATGTAGCAGCTCTACTCTGAGCCCTTCCCAAATGACTGAGGTTCTTAGCCTATCTCTAAGGAAGAGCCCAAATACCCTTCAGAGGAGGCTAATTTCCACCACTTTTATCTGTGATGTGATGCTTTCGGTTCCTTCCCAGACCTTGTGGCCATAGGCGGGGGTAGGAACATAGACCATCCGGTACATCATCAGCTTAATTTTCATACCCAGCTCTCTTCACCACAATAGATTGGTATGCAGATGCTGCACCAACTGCACCAACAACTCGTCCCCGGCCCAGAGTGGGTGCTCCACCCTTTTCTGACTGAGAGTCATGACCTCAGACTTGGGGGGTGCTAATTCTCATTCCCGCTCAGCTACAAACCGCCCCAGTACAAGCTGGATGAGGCCAACAGAGCCACATGATCCACTGAGACCACTGAACCTGACACATCCCCCCCTTTTGCAGTTTCTCATGTATGCTAGAAATTCTACCCATAGGAATGATGAAGTGACAAAGGGCAGCCTGACAGAGTCCCACACCCACCGGGAACGGGTCCGACTTATTGCCAGCAATGCAAACCAAACCCTTGCTGTAGCTTTACAGGGACAGAATAGCCCACAACAACAGACCCCCCCCCCCAAACCCCTCAATAGGGCTCTCCGAGGAATGTAATCAAATGGCTTTTCTAAATCCACAAAACACATGTAGACTGGTTATGCAAACTCCCACGCACCACTGAATACAGAGCTGATCCAGTGCCGGGTGACCAGGGCCAGCTCCTCAATCCAAGGTGACATACAGTTAGGTCCAAGTATTTGGGCCTATTTTTGTAGTTTTGCCTCAGTACATCACAAGAACGGATTTTAAATCAAACAATCAATGCGATTAACGTGCAGACTTTCAGCTTTAATTAAAGGGGTTTAACAAAAGTATTGTGTTATCTGCTGAGGAATCACAGCCATTTTTACACAGAAACGTGTTCTGGTATTAGACTCGATTATATTGCTTGCAATATCAAATTTAATTATTAAATAGAAAAATATCAATTTTGATGTACTTAAATTATGAGACGCTGTGTCAAGCAAGTCGAGTAGTTTCACAATTTGAAGTTATCACCATGCATTTTCAATTTTATAATCTGTTCTTGGCAAAATGGGCTTCCATAGGAACAACTATAGTATACATGTATAACACAGGAGACCCTCCATACTGTAAATATTGCATCAGACTGTCTTGTCATTGTTGAAACAATAGTTTGTGCATTTTTATTGACAGCATCCAGTGAGTTGTAGCGATTCTACAATATACAGTGTGTAGTAACATATACTGGGCAACATTGTTTTTGGAATAAAACTTTAAATTGTTTATATTTGACCTTATCTTGGCTTGAAGAGTTTAGCAGTAAATCTGACTTGAATATGATGAAATTTTACCATTTCAGTCTTACTAGGTAGGGTAGCCAAGTAGAATCTTGAAACTTTTTTTAATGCATAAGAGTGAAGAAAATAAATTTACCTTGCAGAAATGGCAGGACTTTATCCATATTTGACTGTTGGAACTTTTTATTATTAATAATATTATTATTAAACTACTGCCCATAATTATCTGGAACAAAGAGTTACTGGAGTCTTAATCTCAGTGGATTTAGATGGGAGCACACGGCATATATTTAATCAATTACAGAGCATATATAACATATATCATACATTAGTATATATCATATATAAACAGTGTTTATAAACAGTAAAGATCCCTTGCTGACATGAAACTGACAGTTCTGAAAGACTATAGTGAAGCAAAGTGTACATAATACACATGACATCTTCTAGTTTTCATTATACTGCAGCATTAATGAATTTTTCCCAGGTTCCTTGACCGCCTGCTGCCATCAGGATCAGGAGAGCCCTACGGAAAAAGAGAACTTTTAATGTGAACTTCAAAATAAAAGTCAGATTAAAATATCCTGTAAGAGCTGCAGTAAAAAAGAGGCGACTCGTCTACTCATTACCCTTTTTGCCAATTCATCGCATTCATAACCTAATGTTAATCAGTATGATATTGCGGTTACTTTTTTTTTCATATGGCATACGGCAAAAACTTCCTCTTTGTTGTTGTTTTGTAGGTTGCAGCGAGATTTGGTGAAGTTAGATAAGAAGTAGCCATAAAACACCGGAAAACATGTCACTTAAAATAACAGCATCAGATTTGCAAACTATGGCTCGGTATAGAATTAGACCACGCACCACTTTTACTTACTTACATGTCATAATAACTGTATTCCTTACCTCAGGTTACTGCTGCAAAATAGCAGCGCGTTCAGGCATTGCAATGGAAATCAAGATCAATATAATAATTATTATTAACTACTATTGCTACTAATAATAATGAATGTACACATAACCACAACTGTTGTGCTGCAGCCTTTGGACAGCTAAACACTTCCGACTCTTACCCTTTAATTAACGCAGTTGTAACGTTTTATTTTGAAAGTTTCAGCGGAAGGTGCAGCCAGCTGTTGTGCGTAACTTGACGGTGGCCTGTCATCTGACTCTTTTCCTGTTGGGAGAGAAAAAAGTTTTGAAACCCCACCCTCTCCACTGACCGTAAGCACAGACGTAGAAGTGGTTCGAGAACCTGGCGAGTGAGCTCTGAGCGAGGAAGAAGAGTGAGATATGAAGTTGTGATGGAGTTGCTCCGCTGTTTGGATATCGACTGTAAGAACAGGGGAATCTAGCCGGACTAGGCCACACGCTGAACTCCCACCAGGAACTAACGGGATTTGTTTTTTACTGTGTTTCTCTGCATAGAGTAAAGCCGAGCAGGTTTGGAGAGCTCTTCCTGTTACAAAGTCGGCGGTCCCCAAGTTCTTTTTTTTTTTTTTTTTTAATGTTATGATAAAGCTTGGCTAGTTGTGCGCTTCTCATAAGACCGTGAGCATGGATACTGTGGCGCAATGGGATGCGGGATTTCCTGCGGAAGTGCCGCAAAGTTGCGGTGAGACGCCGTTATTGGAGTTTTGGGCTCAATAATGCGAATTGGTCAGCGCTCAAACTTGTCGTAAAACACTGGTTGGCTGGACTGAATGCTCCTTTCCTGCTATTCTTCTCCGCTTCTCAGCGCTTCCTGCTTGTGGTGGCCACTGCGCTTAATGGCTAAAAATACATAAAAACTCAAAATGGACAGTTAAATGTGGTGGGAACCTTTATTTCCAGTTGCAAAAACAGCATTTGGGAGCCTTTTACAGTAAGCTTTGGGGAGTTTTTATTCGGCTTCTTACACTTTTTTTTTTTCGCTCTAAAAAAAAAAAATAGAAGTCAGAAGTCAACAGGTGGCAGTTTTGAATGAGGGAAAAGAAGAGCTAAATTAGCCATAATGAGGTGATTCGAGAGGCTCTTAAATACAGGCCGGTGAAATGATATTGTGCTCAAACCATGTGTTGGGAAACCACACACCACATCACTTGAACAGAGAGAAATTCAGTGGAAAGGGTGCTGTCTTTCTTAGCCTTAATCATCCAAAACCAGTCTCTAGTGATTCATCAGATGGAGGGCTCAGTTTAATGTGATAATGAATGAAAGACATTTGCGGTTCTGTTGTCTTTGACTCCTCTCCTATAGCTCACTTGTTGGTCCAACTTTTGAACACATTTCATTGGTCCCTGATGAGCCAACAAGAAAGACAGGAAAGGGAGCGAGGCGCAATAAAGTACTCCTTTGTACTTTATTTTCAAACCCTTGGGGTGCTAAATCATATCCAGACAAAACATCTGCTTGAGGCTCCATGGAGCCGCTGAAGAATATATTCAGTCGTGGCTCACTGTCCAACTGGAAAAATTTGGAACAATCACAAAAAGGGAACTTCACCAACCCTGTGTGGACAGCCTTATTTGACTATGAGGCGTCCTGTAAAGATGAGCTCACCTTGCGTAAAGGTGACCTGGTGGAAGTCCTCTCTCTGGACTCAGAGATATCAGGGGATGAGGGCTGGTGGGCGGGAAAGGTCAACAACAAGGTGGGTATCTTCCCATCCAACTATGGCTCCTTCAAGCCGAGTGGATATGGAAAGCTTCCGGGCAGTGGCGTGGTGGGGGAGTTGGCTCCGGCCGTCGTGGGTGAGTTTGAACCTGAGGAGATGGATTTCCGGGAGTTGAACCTGGAGGAGGTCATCGGGGTTGGGGGCTTTGGGAAAGTGTATCGTGGTACATGGAGAGGAGAGCTGGTGGCGGTGAAGGCCGCTCGCCAAGACCCGGACGAAGACATCAGCGTAACAGCTCAGAACGTGATGCAGGAGGCCCGTCTGTTCGCTATGCTCACCCACCCCAACATCATCGCTCTGAAGGGCGTCTGCCTGCAGGAGCCCAACCTGTGCCTCATCATGGAGTACGCCTCGGGTGGGCCGCTGAGCCGTGCTCTGGCAGGCCGTCGCATCCCACCACACGTCCTGGTCAACTGGGCCGTGCAGATAGCCAGAGGGATGTTGTATCTGCACAGTGAAGCCATCGTCCCCGTCATCCACCGGGATCTCAAGTCCAACAACAGTAAGTCCTTCAAGCCTACAGTGCAGATCAGTGCAGTCTCAGTGTTGAAATGCCTCATGGCACTAATGGATATGGCTATACGGCTAAAAGAATCACTTAGTGTTTAAAAAGCTCTATCTAGAACAAAGAGGGCCTTTAAAGCTATCATTCAATTTGCCAGATTAGTCAGTCTCAGATTCAGACTCAGATTCTGTGCCATTATTGATAAAGACTGGATTTATCTAGACTTCAACATCGTGTGACTCCCAGGCTAGAAGGTAGGCCGGGCCTACAGATGCCAGGAAAAACGAACATAAAGTGTCTTAGGAAGGTGTAGGGCCACTGTGTGCCAAACTTTAGGGTGATTTTCCAAGTCTGGAGCTCTACTCAACGCACCATTCTTCCAAAACATCCTCCTATATTTAGTTTGGTGTGCCGCTCTCATTACAGCTCTGTATTGATTTGGGAGGCATGTGCACCCAAACCGTGCCAGTGAAATTCCCACACAGCATAACTCCAGATCCCTTCACTGTGTGGGTCAACGTAATTTTGTGTGTGTGTGTGTGTGTGTATTTGCATGTGTGCATCTGTGTATACTGTTTATGGCGTAGGACAAGAATACCAAACCGTGGCAGTAAAGGTAAGTAATGGAAGAAGGAGTTTTACTTCTTAGCACCGTTACAGCTCACACTTTGGACTTTGATGCCACGTGAGGACAGCGTTAAAAGGTCTTGCGTCAGTGTTTTGCGGGGCCTCGTGGCAGACACGTACGCATTGGACCTTGTCATTAAAGCAACAATGCAGAGAGCTGTATCGCTGATATAGCTTTGTCTCCCCTTTTTTCTGTAAAAGAAGAAACTCCTTTCTCAGCTGTAACGGCAGCTTTAACCCAAACAGAGAGCCAGCTGAATTGTACAGCAGCCTGCTCTGTTATTATCATTCCTGTGACGCAGCATATAATCCCCATCGACTCTGCAGCTCTATCTGCTGTGTCCCAAAAAAAAAAAAAACTTCCTATGCTTATCCTTTGTGTTGCTGGAGATCCTGATCGCCAAACTACACCGAAAGAAAAAGCTCACCCCAAAACGGCGCGTTTCTGAGAATATAGCTTTAGATGGGAGCACCCAAAGGTCAATTCCCTTGATTCAAGGTTTGTTGATAGCAGAGGATTCAGCACATCCTAAGAATGCGTTTCTCTCAGCCTGCTCAACAGTTCCGTCTTGTCTTTTGTTTCAGTCAGTCTCACTTGATGATTGCTGACAATGCTTCCCCATAGAATGGCCTCACCCTCACCCGTTGCTTATCATCTGCCCTGTCAGGTTATTTCCCAGCTGGAAATGCATCTCGTGTAACACAGAAAAGAAAGAGGAGTTATGTTAATGTAGTGTTTGTATATGAGGCACGCCGAAGCGAACACAAGCCCTCTGTGTGCCGGGGGATCGTATCTCTCTCCTGCCTCCTCCTGCCTCTTGTTTTTTAATTCTTCACTGAATCTTTGTCCCCGGCCTGCCCCTACATGTCTCCTTACGACCATAACCCTGTCGTGCCACTGAGCAATATCCTGTTGTGGGGAGAGGGGGAGGTGGGGTCATTTGAAACAGACATTCTTTCAGTTTGACAGTAATGTGCCGGGCTGGAAGCGGAGCACTGACGGCTTTAACAGACAGGTGCAAAAACATCCCGACATAAGAGCATCTTTTAAAGGCAAAATACACTGCTAAAAAAAAAAAAAAAAATCATAATTGGGCATTTACTTTGAAGGTACAACATGTACTAAGCTATCCTAAGTAGCCCTCAGATTGTAGTGTCAGTTCCTCAGAAAAGCAGCGCAAGTTCTTCTTTCTGTAGCTGCCATTTTGCGCCAGCTCTGCAGTCAAACAGGGAGGAATCTGTCAGAGAGGAGGCACAGAGCCTGCTTCCAAATGCCGCTGCAAGTGACCAAAAGCAGGAAAGACCTAAAGCAGAGCTGGGCTGAGGAAAGGATAGCTCCTTGTATGATGAAGACATGTATATCATGGTAAAGGCAATTGCTAGCAGGGCATAACTACATTAAAAATAAGATTACTTTTGATAATCTGGGCCATTTGTTACAGTGATGCATTGTTAAAGTGAACAGTCGCTTTCCCTGCAGCATTCAATAACAACAACCGAGAACCGCCATTGTGGATGATGACCAGTGGCAGGTGCTGATTTAACAGGAGCGTCAGAGAAGGTGCATGGCGGGGTGCTTGGGTCAAAGCCAGAGGCCATAACTGGAGCAGTGGAGACCAGATAGTGGAGGAGCATCTTCTATCGCTCGCTCTGGTGTCTGCCTGTCTGAGGAGTTTTCACACCTTCTGCACTTTGGTGTTTTAGCATCTTGTGGTTATCTAAATGAGGTTTCAGTTCTGAATGAAAACACCAACCCCTTTAGCAGGGGTTCAAAGCCTCAGACGTTGCTTTCTAGCTAATCCACACCGCTTATCTACAAACGAGCACACGTCTCTGCCTCTCACCTTGACTGTCTGCATAAGCCACCAAAAACAGTTTGCAGCTTAGATTGGTCGCTTAGTCGCACGTTAATGAGCAGCTTAATAATTTAGTTAATGCGAGGATTTGTCGTTTTAGCTGTTAAACGGTGGCGTTCTTATTCCTGAGTTCCACTTCTAATCCTGCCTCATAAACTCCGGTTAGAAGTTTATGTACGTGTCCCCAGCCGCTCAGCTTTCAGCCCGCACACATGAGCATAGAATACCAGTAATTTAAGGCCGCTGTTCACTCTCGTGTGTATCCGTTTGGATAAGATTTAGTTCAGGGTCCATGTCACTGCAGCTTTTAGCATTTTTTTTGCTTTTTTCCCAGCAGATGCAATTAGAGCCCGACCAATTTATCGACGGGCTGTTATCAGCCAATGTTAGCCATTTGCCGATATATTGATATCGTGTTTATAACAACCGATGAAATGAAAGTTTAAAAAGTAAAGAGACACCCTTCAGCCATGCTAGGAGTGTTAGCGTGGCATAGTTTGTTTAGCAGAGGGTAATCTGGAACGCCTTTGTTGGTAACATGTTTGAAACCCCACAAAAGCAACCAGCTGATCTGAGCGGAGTCAGGCAAACAAATCTTAGGGAAATCTGTTACATGTTTCTAAAAGAAAAACAACATGGCACATAAAGCGAAATATCTCAATGATTATTTTTAAGTCACCAAATATTTGTACCTTAAAAATCCTATATCGGCTCTAAACACAGCTGACAGGGAGACACCTCCATGCAGTACAACATATTGGAGATATAGGATAGCTCCACAGCAGTAAAAATGGTGGTAGAAGTTTAACCTCTAAAAATCTTATCGTGGGGCAAAGTCAACAAACCTTTGGACTGGTTTCTGTTTAATTTGACTGGTGATTCTATACGTACATTTCTTTGTGCTTGTGGGCCTTGTAATCTAAACGAGGAGCTAAAAGACGCTAAAATGCTCTGTAGAGCTCATCACTACAACTGGCGTCCTTTATATTGCGCACAGTACTTTTCTCTGTTGCTTCTATAAAAATATTGATCAGTCCAGCTTTAAAACTCTCTGATGGCCTTCAAAAAAAAAAAAAAAGAAATCAGTCCACGTGTCATCCTTAGACTGACAGTCATCTGCACGAAAAGCCTTCATTAGACCCCAGAACGGCTATATGCATCGCCTCACGCATTAAACTGCCTAGAGGCTTTAGTTAGAGTTGGTGCCAAGCTAAGCATTTTGCTGTGCTGGAACTCACAGGCCCTGTTTTCAGGAAGAAGCCACAGTTAGATCTTGGATCAACATGCCTTTATTTTTTTCCATGAGTGGACAAACATCTGATACATGTCTTCTACCAGCATGTTTTCATTCAGGGCCCCTGGTGCCCACACTGCAGCACGCTCACAACATCCTCTCTCTCTCTTTCTCTGTGTGTGTGTGTGTGTGTGTGTGTGGTGAACTGCCCTCCTGTTACCGTTGCACTTACACATCACAGTTCCTCTGTGTGGCTGCAGAGATTATGAGGGCCATTTAGACTTTTTAGTCTGTTTCCTGATTGTGCAGATATTTTTAGAGAAGGGAACGAGGGAGCACGTTAAAGTCCAAATGTGCACCTGCGTTTTGGTTTATTAAAAAAAAAAAAAAAAGCTGGATTATGTGTGTAATATGCTACTTAGGGATGTAAATTCATCAGTGGAGAATGTGTCAGGCTTGACTTTTGTTATGTTTGCCAATCAAATATTTTATTAGCTAATCGCATTCACTTTGCAATAGGGAATGTTGGCAGGGTCAGTGCAGAATGGATACTTCATTTCATTTCTTGTTGACTTCAGCTGACGAGACTGTAGTGATTTTTATCCCTAGTCACAGATGCTGTTAATGCCCTCTTGGCTGTAGCTGGTGCCAGACAGTCCTAATTTGGGTCAAGGACAGCAGCAGAGTGGAGTAATAGGTGGAACAAGCAAGCTACTTCTAGCAAACCTGTCAGTCAGAGCAAACAGAGCTTGAAACCTATCCCCTGATAAAGCTTAATAGTCTCTTAATGGACCAATTTTAGGACTTGCTGCCAAGGCAAACTGTAGAAGGAGAGAAAATGTGCTCTTTTAGAAAAAGGCAGCATCTTTCCAAGTGACACTTTTACACATCAAGGCTTTAACTTATTCAGATTAAATTAATGTAGAGGCAAATATGGAAACGTGCCTGCACGCACTCGGCGCGGTCTGTGTGCAAGGCTTCAGTAACATCGTTTATGACTGAAAAAATGGAGGCGGCTGCAGTACGCTTTGGTCTTGTTATAAAAGGCGGTCATAGCTGGGTGCATCTCATGGGATGTAGCTACAGGTGTTAGCTAGTGGACCTGGAGATAATTTTGCTTAAATGTGACTGATATCTATTGTCTACAAATCACAGTCAATCTCTTTTGCAAGGGTTTCCTTGGTTGAGCTATGCGGCATTAGCCTAGCATGTTTTTAGATGGCAGGAGAAAGTGGTGCACATGGAGAACAGCCCTGCAGATATGGGGAGAATATGCAAACTGCAAAGCAGGGCCCTGCCCCAGTTTAATTGCCCACCCCTGTACAACAGATAAGTGAATATTTGCATATTCGACTCTAGGTGAAACCACACAGCAATTTGAGGTGCAGCCTTTCTGTGTGATGTTAGCGGGTTCTCCCTGTGCCTCCCCGTGGCTTTCCTTGTAGAATAAAGGGTTTTGAGTGGTCAGTAAGAGTAGAATACAATATTGCCAGTCCATTACTCTTAAATGACTAATCAGAACATTATTTGGTATTCAAAATGATAGATCGTAGCAGCTTGATTTAAAGTATTGAGCTGTCATACTCGCCTGAAAACCAGGATACTTGAGTTAAAATGTCACACAAATTCCCTTTTCATCTCACTCTCTGCATCACTTCTTAACCTCACAGCTTAGCCGAGCCACACGCGATGTACAGCATGTGTGAAGGGAGGCGTGCTTCCACTGGATACATGTTCAACGGGGAAAGCAGCCGGACAGCAAGTGCTTCCGACATGACATCAGTTTCACACAGTTTTAATTTAAGCCGATAATCCCATTGAGCACCTACCTGCTCACCTTGCCTTGCTGCCTTATGCTGCTTAGTTCCCAGTTTGTAATGGAGGGGAATCTGTTGGGGTGGCTACAAGTTCTCTGCCAAGTGAGCCTAAATCTTCTGCTGTTTTCATGTTTGGCGATCCTCTCAGAGAGATGCTGGAGCGCCTAAGGACCTGCTCTTGAGTTGTTGCCCGTTTCACAAAAGCGACTGATGTGCGCTACTTGCAGTCACCAGCATCCTGTTTTTCACAAATGATCATCACTCACAAAGTGCAGATACATTTGCATGTTTTACAGTCATGCTCAAAAATTACTACGTGCCCAAAAATTACACATGTACCATCTTCTACCAGTGATGGGGTGTGGTGTTTCACTTTTACATTAAGTACCTGTAGTGTAAAACAGATAGTTAATGTACCTGTTTTACACTACCCTTTATTTAGCTGTTAGTGCTTTCTAGTGTTCATGCTTCCTTATTTAAAACTAGATCAAATGTTCAGTGCTCAGCATTACAGCCTAACAACAGGACCACACTTCTATAATCCGTCTACCACTGCTGCTTGCTGCGCTCATTTAGCGTACGGAAACGGAAACTGAGAGCAGTGTGCCCTTCACTGACCCGGTTTGAAGAAGGTCATTCTCTCTTTAAAGGTGGCAAAGTTTGCAATAACCATGTTGTAGAATTTCACACTAAGGTTGAAAAGTCTATCGTGTCCACGAGTATTCCTCACACAAGTTTTTTTTTTTTTCTTTCGAGTTTGATGAATCCTGCAGTGGCTCAGTGAGTGTGAATTCTTGTCTAAAACAAAAAGTCAGATAGTGAAAAACCTGTTGAAGTTTAGTGCATCCATCCATCCATCCATCCATCCATCCATCCATCCATCCATCCATCCATCCATCCATCCATCCCTTCTGCTTATCCAATTCAGGGTCACAGGGGGGCTGGAGTCTCTCCCAGCTGCTGTGGGGTGAGACACAGTTTAGTAAAATTAATATTTTTACTTAAATTGCAACTGTCCACTATGTATTAGCTATATGAAATAGCTAATAGTTACTCAGTGGTGTTGACAGCATGCTGTGATTTGATAGGTGTGAAAGCCAAAGGATGTCTGGCTTCTAATCAGTCATAATAATTATCTGATTGGTCAATCAGTCTTTTATTTTATACTGTCTATTTTTTTTACATCAAGGGAAGCAAACGAGGCTTGGACACGAGAGCGTGCGTTCCATGTTTCACCACATATTTACCACATGATATTTAGAGGAGCTTTGTTTCGCTCAGTGCATTTCACAGTCTGGTCCTCGGTGAGACGGCGATAACGGCGACAGCAGAGAAGCGTTAGTGAAATTATTAGACTGAGTTTGCTAAAATGACAACTTAAGAATGAGAAAACCACAAGACCAGCTTTCCTTGGCCTCTAGGAGGAAACGCCACCAACTATGACAGGTGAGCAGAACCCAAAGACTATAATAAAGCTGAATGAAGCCAGTTTATCGTTTGTCCAATTTTGCCTGGACTTGTCATTTTAAAGCCTCAACGTTAAGTCTTTTGATTGGTACCACGTTGTTGTTTTTTTAGAGCCGGAACTGACCATGTTGACACAAGAGGTTGGCGTGCTAAGTTATCGGCTAATATTTACAACTTCTCTCAGCAATACTGCAGCACAAACATCTCGGACAGGCTGCACAATTCATCAGGTAATCCCATTAAAAATGCTTTAGAGACAGTCAAGAAGCTCAGTATGTGCCTTGGTGTAAAAGAGGCCTAACTGGCTTTTTATTATGGGGTGGTTTCCTAACAATTTAAAAGAAGTCGTACAGAGGTAATTTTGTGTTAATATCGACTTTATTTAGATCTGATCAAATCATCTAGTTTTCCATTGTATCTTCTTCTGTAATACTTGAAGCTTCTGACTGGTGAGAATTAAAATTTTAGTTTATTGTATGTTGTTTAAAGTATCGTTACATTTCAGTATCAGTACATTTATCGTGTTCATCTTCTGACAGAAAATAAATAATATTAAAGTCAAAATTAACCCCATGTCTTCACATCTCACTAAGGAATAAAAAGGAATCTTTATATAAGCTTGATAGAAATAGTAATGTGATTTATATTGTGATTTATATCGCATCATTATGGGGGAATATTCGACCACTCTTATTTATAACATTGCTTCAGTTCATTGAGGTTTGCAGGCATTCAATTTGTGCAGCTCTCAAGATCCCAAAGCTTTTCAGTCAAATTGAAATCTAGACTTAGACGGGGCCACTGTAATACCTTCTTTCTTTTCTATTTCAGCCATTCTGTTGTAGATTTCTTGCTTGGGATTATTGCCCTGTTGCATGGCTCAATTTAGGCCAAGCACTGCCCATGCCATGCACATTAAAATATACAAAATCTCACTGAATTACCGAGTATGGCTCTCAACTTTCTGATCTGCATCGCCAACAAGAGAAAATACACGCACATCCTAATTATTTTTGATTCAGCAGTTCATTGTAACCTCAGAAGTAAACAGAAAGTGCCTCATCGTGGCGTTTTCTGTTTACTGCTATTGGCTGCCTTTTCAGTGCCAACTCGCTGACTGGCATATCTGAGGGATGCCTGTGGTGTCTTGACAGGGAACGGAGCGGGGGACACCTGGGGTAGAGCTCAGCTGTGTTGCGGCTGGCTCAGAGAGTGTGTCAGTGGGCGATAAGGCAGAGGGGAGTTTGCCCGACTAACTCTGCACAGCTTAGGGAGCCACCTGGCTACTTTGCTTTGCTATGCTGTCGCTGGAAACGACAGCCAGGCCGAATCCAGTGAGGCTAATAATGAAGAGCACGTTAGATCGGGAGACTTAAGACATTCCTGCATACATGTGTGGACAGAATTCAGCTGTAGGGTTTTCAAGGCTAGAGCTGATCTTAAACCGTTCATTTCTCTGCTGAATTTTGACCATTTTCTTTTCCTCAAGATGCGTTTCTAAATAAATTCATGCCATGTTGAGTCGCAGTGTTTCCCACGCTCAGACTTTACTTGGGCAGGCCGCCCAGGTATATTAACGGGTTCCTAAATATATTTGGCGACCAGGCCACTGTTTACCATTTGTGTGGCCCGACACAAAAACAACACACTGCCACTTATACATTTTCTATTTTCTTTAGCATTTACAACCACCGCTTGCCTGCCGCTCTTCTCTTTTTCCTTTTCCTTTTTTTTTTGCGTTTCTCGCACACGCCAGAGACCTTATATAAGGACGAGACATGGCACTCTTTAGAAACCCGCAGAAAAGTTCTGAAAGATGGCGACTGCCTTTTTCTGTCTGAGGCAAAAATGTCCACTAATATATTTGAAATGTAGAATGTATAATTTATGATTTATAATGTACAATTTTATATTTAAAAAATAGGCAGATTGTATTAAAACAAATAGATTTCTATACAGTCAGTGTGGTGTACGTAGATAGTTTTAGCTGTCTCAGGTGGAATACTGGTCAGCTCATTATTTCAGTATTTGGTATTTCATTGTTACTATATATATCTGCACCATATAACCTGTGTTCACACGCACTATGTACTGTAGGTGCAAAATGAGACAGAACCACACAATGATTGCACGCCCACGCTTAGTCATGAAAGCTGCAGAATTATGTCTCTGCGTGTAGTCCGAGCAGGATGAGCGAGGGGGGGGCGAACAGCAGAACTGCGGAGGAGGAGGAGGAGGAGGAAAAAACAGAAAGAAAATAAAAGCAGACACTGGAAGGTCAGAACACACAGGAAGTAGAGAGGTTTCCAGAACTCAGCCAGAGCGAAATCTGTTGTTGTTGTTGTTGCCCCCCCCCCAAAATCTTCAGTCTGAAATAATGTTTCAGCGTGTCCTCTGTCTCACTTCACAGACCGTACGATATGTCTATTTGAAGAAGAGCAAATAATTACATGGGTTAAAACGCAATATGTTTAATGTGTATCAAGCTTTACTAGCATCAGTTACTAAAATAATCTGTATTAGATAAAAGGAGATAAAGAACTGGAACGTTGAATAAACTGAACCAATATTTTTGGTGGTTTTTTTGCCTTTAAAGAAAAGTTCTGATATGATTTCAGGTATCAAAGTGTGCGCACATATTCTCAGACCTCCTAAATGACTCTTTTTCCACTGCAGGAACATTTTTAAGAACCCAGAAACCAACTTGTAGTTTCACCATTAGTAACCAGAGTCTATAGATATTTGTTGCACTCCAGGAATCTTTGGAGAGGCTCGGTACAGACTTCCGGCTCTAAATCCGTTCTGTTGCAGCGTCACCTCTGCTGGTGTCGCTTTATGTGACTCATCGTTTCACAGTCGCTTTTCACGTCAACTAATTTGGCTAATCTTCGTCGGTGGTAAGGGAGCTTTTAGTTCCCCCGAAATAAAATGACTGCGTTGGGGTTGTTTGCAGAATTGCAGTTTAAGTGTCGTTCTCGGGTCAGAATTTGTGGCTTGCAAAATGCTTTAGAGATAGATGAGTTTTCTGTCATTGATTGGTCATGTAGTGTAATTACATGTGTGTGTCTGTGAGATTAATCATATTTACTGTGAGCGTCATCCCTATCCCCCACCACTAACTACCTTGACCTGAAAACTTCTGGGGTCAGCCTAGTAATGACCCGCTATTTGAGCTCCTGAGGAAATGGCTCTAATGTAGGTTAACTTTCAACACCCTGGAGCTCTGGATGCTTGTTAATAAGTGACTGCTTTCAGGTGCTCACAGCCTGTTACCTGGCACAGGACACTTTGCACAGGGAATCATTTATAACCCCCCCCCTCCATCAGTGTTAATGTGGATGCCCAGAAACAGAATACTCCCTTGTTTGTGTTTTGGAGGGTGTGTGTGTGTGTGTGTGTGTACCGACGCTCTCATGATGATTAGCTTCTAGCTTATGCGCCCAAAGAAATTCTTGATAGAAGCAGATTTCTTCTAGTCTTTGGGTTACACTATAGTACATAACCAGTTATCTTTTTGTTGCTGTTTAACTTCAGTGCTGCGATCATTTTAATCATTAATTGCAGTTTGTCTCATTTGGACTGGTTTGGTGCATTTTTCAGTTTTTTGTTTTTTTTTTCTGCGTAGAGGAACTTTTGGTGCCCTCAGACAGGCTGAGCCAGAGCCAGTGGAAAATCACCAGCATTTGTTAAAACCAGTCTTATTAATTAGGGTTTCTTTTACTCAGGTGTAATGCAGTTTTGTTGATCAGTTGCATTTCCCGCACATCAGCCGTACTCTGTCGGGCTGTTTAGGTGTTTTAGGCTTCCTGACTATATTTGTTTATTTATTTTTGCATTTTTCATTATTTGTCTGAGAGAAGAACACCATCCACAATCGATTTACTAGAGGACAATACTCGCTCTTATTTAGAGCGAGTATGCTGCTAACTAGCTAGCTCCAGACCTTTGCTTGCTGGCTCAGCTGTTTCCCCAGAGAAGATCTCTTCCTGTGGTTGGATGTACTCGCACTCCACTGTCTTGGACTGGAGCTGCTACTGGTAGTCCATCTTTTGCAAGCTCAAGGTCTGTTTATGCCAGGAGCTGCAGCAGGGGGAAGACTATTTCATGTGTAGCTCACAAGCTCGCAGAGGCTGGGCTGCAGAACCAGGTCTAGAACAGAAACTGCCGTCCAAGATGGTGGATTGGGAGAACAATGCACAGATTTCTGGCAAAAAAGGCAACCAACGCTGCCTCACTGCTTCTGCTGTGCGTGGACAAATAATTAGTCATCGGCCCAATAGCCCGTTCTGAGGCGGGAAAAACCCTGCTGCTAGGTAACTTACTGAAAATTAAGTGACTCTTGATACCTAACTAATCCTTTGAGTCATTTACAAAGAAGGCCCGCCCCAGCTACAGCTACAGTTAGTTTCTCTGATGTGACGAGTTGCCGTCCTTGCCTTTTATGTCATTGTAAAGTGAAGATCTTTGGGTTTTGGACTCGCAACATGTCAGACGTCATTAGTGGTTTCATCATTATTTCATCAACTTTTGTGGACTTGACAGTTTGTTTGAATTGTCTTTATATAATAATTGTCAGCTTCAGCTTCAGTCCATAGCTTTTGCCTTTGTTTCTCTCCATAATAGACAATGTACTCATTACCCAGCTTTCATGAAGGCTAGCTTTTTTTTTCCTTCTTCTTCACAGTTTTAGCTAGAAGGAACATTTTCTTTGATTGACAAAGTACTTTTTATTTTTGTAATTTAAATTAATACATCTGTGTGTGTTTTAATTCAGATGTAAAACGGGTACGGTTCCTGATATGAAACTACAAATTAAGCTAACTAGCTGACTCCTCCTGACTTGCCTCTGTCACAAGTTGCATGATGCCAGTATACAGTGATCGGGGGTTACATTCCAGAGACCCCCGCGATAGGTGACGTGGCGCTATATTTATTTTATTATTTACATAGCGAGGGACGACTGTACATTAAGATTCTCACTATAAAACAAGTCTGACAGGGAAAACTTGCATGGCAGTAAGCAAGTCAGCGAGTTCACCAACATTGTCTTCCAGCTTCTTAGGAAGAGAACGTCTGGGCTGATCAGACACCGCTCAGATGTTCACAGCACTGAGATTTTCAAACTAATCGGGACTATACAATATTTATCAGCAGCTGAGCACGGTTTGCCTTTTACAACCCGCAATGCAGAGTTATAATACAAGTGCATTCTGCGGGTGAGCCAGAAGTGCACATGAATCATAACTTTATCTTTACGCATATCAAATGAGGAAGATGCGCCACATCAGACTGACAGCAGAATCTTCTAATCACAGACATCAGTCATATGTGGCCTGATTTGTAAGCTTACTGACGTTGCTTCACTCCTGCGCTCGGTGAGCAACTTTGAGCGTGCCCCTGAGCTAAGGCGAAACTCCAGCAGAGTGAGCGCCAGTTTCACCATGAGTTGACATCTTCTGCACTATGATTATGCCCTATCTCTCTCTCTCCTTTGCTCGCTGCCTGGTCAGAGCTTGCCAAACTGTCTGTCAGCCTATGGCCTCGTCCCTCAGGGGACAAAGCTCCCGTTCTTCCTTGGGAAAGCCCCCACCCTGCCGGAATTCTCCACTCGCCTACGGGTTGCAGGGCAGGGAGGGGTGAGAGGGAGGAAGGTAGCGAGAGTGCAGAGGTTGACCCAGTGTGGGCATTTAAAGACCAGCACAGATCATTTTGGCCATGGACCGATACTGTGCACTCTTATGTTTAACCTTTCCGTTGGAAAGGATCTGAGCTACTTTTTTAATGTTTTGTCCAGAATATTATAATTTTCTGGTTTAAAAAAAATGCACACCAACTATGGCGTGAGCTTTCAGCCTAATGTCAGCTCAGTATCTGAACAATTAAATCAGTCTGAGCCTAGCAGAAACTAGAAGGGGCGGGGAATCATTCCATGTATAGAACCAAGCGGTGAGAGATGGAGAAGTAGCTCCAGTTTGGAATTATGGGAAAGAAGATAATTAGGTGAGGTGCAGAGTGAAGAGGCAGAGAGCTGACTTTTGGATGTGAAAGGTTACAGCCTCTGTCGCAGCGTGCTCTGTATGCTCAGCACCAGGCACAAATCTTTATCTCGAACGCCCTTGAGGAGGATACGAGCCTATGCCAGGTTTTGCTCTTTGTGTGTCGGGCATTGCACATGCAAGCAGCTGTTTTCCAGGTCCTCCTTATGTTTTGTTTGAGTGCCTTCTGAATTTCTCTGTTCTCAAACTGCACCTTAATGCAGTTTACATTCGTATCTGTGGTAGAGTTAATGTGCTAAATTTGTAGTCATTCTTTTAACCCATTGAACCATAAAGTCACATTCAGCATGCTAGCATGCTAACCAAGCTTTCTAAATTTGTCCAGCCATGGTGTGGCTCAAAAAAAACCCAAACACTAACATTTAGCCAAAAAAACCACTGGCTGCCGTTGCAGTGGCTATGTTCATCTTTTATGTACAGTCTATGTTTTTAATAGGCTTAATGGTTAATCTGTGACAACATATCAACAAACCCTTTCCCATCTGTATTTGTCAGTATATCTGGGAATAATGTCGCCAAGTTTGAGTAGAACATAAAGCTTTACTTCTTTAAATGCCGTGTTGAGAATGTGGGGAATGTAAAATAGCCCATATTTGTCCATGAGGTACTGCTGTCTTTATCAGTCGGGTAGGTTCATGTTTAATCAATGACCCCTGCACAAATCCATGACTCCGGGATTCTCACCAACTGTTGCAGAGTTGACTCAGTCCCACAGTCACTGTCATATCTAGGCCACCGCTGGCAGGAGTCATGTCTGCAACTGACACACTCTTGTTTCTGAACAACAAACAATGCTAAACAGAGTCCCGTTGCCTTGGAGAGCAGTCGTGGTGTTTTTGTGGTGACATTGTTGGTTTCGTGCCTCTCAATCAGGAAGACACTCTGTCTGGGCAAGACCGATCTAGTCGCGATACTCGCCGTTATCCTTTGAAGAGGAGGTGGATTTTCAACTCTGTTTACCGCTTTGGTTCGCACACCACCTCAAAATGAGATTAATATGGGAGATAAGAGGGGAAGCGGATAAAAGTACTCCCACGTCTTCCATATGTTAGCCCAATACAATTGAAAATTATTATTTTTTTGTGTGTGTGTGGTTTTTCCTTTGAGTCCTCCTGTTTTTGCTGCACATGTCAGTATAGTTTTGACGATGTCAGCAGCAGAATGAATGTTATGTGGCTGATTTGGACGCAGTTTAGCCGCATGGTGTTCGGCAAGCAGCTGACTAGCACGCCGGTTGTCATCAGCGTGATGTTGATGCTCAGAGGAGGATGGCTGTACAGGGGGCTGAACTGTGGATGCACTCTGCCTCAGCTCAGGAAGTGGAAGAAGAATGTGATGTGTACATGTGCTGAGACCTCTAAAATACTTCCGTATGTTTGTTTCTCTGCTTGGCTGCGTGTGTATGCGCGAGTGTGTTGAATGTAGCTAGGTTATATGCAGCCTATAAATGCAGACAGATTTATGTGCATGGGTTATGTATATTTATTATACATGCATCTGTTAACTCTCCCTGTCACCTCTGCTTGGGTGTGTATATATATTTATGGCCCTGTGGGCTTTTGCAGTAAATCTGTCTCTGCAGGTGTGTGATGGGTTCATGCCTGCTTAGCCTCCCCCCCCCCCCCATGATAAATACTTGATAAATAAGTTTATCTAGAAGTTTCTGTGTACTGTCGGTGCAGCTGATTGATATTGGTTAAGTTCTGCTTCCATCATGCACTCAGACTTTGGAAATTTGAACCAGGCGAACTGCCTCAGCCTGCTCTACTTCTCTAGCCTGCTTCTGTCCCACCTGCATGCAAAATGTTTAATAAATCGGGACGTTGCTGTTCGATTTTTAGACTGAAATTCAATTCATAGTTTAATATGTCCAGCAGCTTCATGTAAGTAGTAGTAACCGTACTGCTAACCCACGCGATTGCTCCCTGTCATTTCACACAATCCGTCAAATGACAGAGTGAGACAGCAGTTTCATGAAATATGGATGGATGAATATTCCTGAAAGATTTTGTGCTTGTCATCAAAAGTTATTAATATAAGTGACCTGTCGCATAGTTCTCATTTCCCCTTCATTTCCTTTGCATAAGTGACTTCATTGCTGTGATCACAAAAGCCAGGGCCCACGCTGAGCCACATCCTAGCGCATACTATTCTCCTGTCGTGTCAAGTGGCTGATTGGGCCACCTGTCATAGCACACCCGTGCACCCCTGAGATTTGGTCTACACCTCTGTTTGTTTGTGGTGTGTATTCATGTGTGCCCTTCAGCTGCGTGTGCCTGTATGTGCGCGTGCGTGTCAAGAGTTCTCGTACTTGGATGGTTGTGTGCATCAGGGAATATTACTTAAAAAAATAAACAGTCATGGAATGTAAGTGTGTTAAGTGCATGTGTGTGTGTCCATCGTTTTGCTCATGTAGAATGAGTGCTTTGTCTGATTGTGTGTGTGTACACAGTTATCTATATCTCTGCTTTCTAGACCCAGGCAGCCACTTTTAGCCGTGCCCTGTCTCCCTCTATCATATGATAACAATCAACATTCAGCAACTCTCTCTCGGTCTCCGACACCTCTGTTTGCTCCCTCGCAGCACCAACACTTCCTACTGCTCTGTCTCTGTGTCTGCAGCCGTGTGACCCCTCTTAACCTCTGTTTACTAAAATAGCTGTGAGCAGTGAGCATCAGTCACTGGGAACTATTTTCTTCTTCTTAAAAAGGCAGATCCTTGTTAGCAGCTAATTGGCCGATACCAACGTCACTTCCTGGAAGTAGGGTCACGGCACAGAGATTGAGCATCCTGGTGGAAATAGGGGTGACTGACCAGGGCTTGTTTTCACTAGACACTGACCGGCAGGAGGACAAAAGAAGTAGAGCAAGGGATCAGGGCCTGTTGCAGTAAATACCAGCCCCCCCCCCCCCCTCCCTTAGGGGCCTGTGGATTTGACAGAAACAGTGACTCGGGCATAGAATGGACAGAAATTGATTTTCTGCAGAAAGGTTAAATGTGCAGCAGTCAAAGCTGCTTGTTGTTGTTGTTGTTGTTGTTGTTATTGTTTTGGCTGTTGACTACTTTTGGTTACTTTATTAGGTCTTCTTAGTGAGGCAGAAGTCAATAGTGAAGCAGAAAGTTGGTGATCGACGTGCTTTAATGCAGTTTAATCCCCCCCCCCCTCCATTTAAAAAGCTTTCTATCTATAAGAGGAAAAGGCAGGTTGTTGAGAATATGAAGTAAAAGCCTCCACTTATTGTCTCGCTTTGCACCTCCCGTCATCTTACAGACAGAATGGACAAAATGCATCAGCATGGATGGTAGAAGCGGAATTTGTTGTGCAAGTACATTATGAAAGAACCGTGTCTCCTATTCCCTTGAATGTTCTCACACACAGAGCAGACAACACAACCTCTTGTGATGCATTCCTTTGTGACGTCAAACTCGCTGCCTCTGGGCTGCGAGGCACAGCACAGGATGTCTGAACAAAAGAGACAGAGAGAGGGAGGGAGAGAGTCAGTTATACGTCTGGAAAATGATAAAAATTCATATATTTGTGGAGAAGGAAAACAGAGGCAGGAGAAAATAGATTTTTCAGTGAAGGCAAGGAAAAAAGGGGAAAAAAGCGCCGAGCCCAGAGAGTCGGAAAGTGACTGCAAATAGTTGGAGTCTTACTTCCCTATAATAAGTGAAATTCTTTGCCGCTTCTCCTCCCTGGGTTTGACAGCCAGCCTTGCCCTGAGCGATGCCCACTCTGCCAGCAAAGGGGAAGAGAGGCACGGCCGCCGATCTCACTGAGACATGTGATACGGAGTCACACCGCAGCGACAGACATCCTCAGCCTTATACTCTGTTTTCGTAGAAACTCGCCCGGCCAGCCTTCCAGTGCCACACGATTTCCTAACCCTGGCTGGTTACCATATTGTATAACTTGCAGGTTGTTACGTTTCGCACTGTGCGCTTCTACTTTAACACAGTCAGCGCCAGAATATTTTGATAGTAGAACCCATCGTCTTTGTTAGAGTTAGCCTCTTCTCGTACCAAACTCTGTATGCTTTGTGTGCCTGAATGTCCAGTAAATTGCTTCAACATGTTTAATTCATCTGCTAAATTCTCTACTTTGGCTTTCTTTAATATGAACATTGTAATGTCATATGCAGATTGTAAGCGTAACATTACCCCTTTTGAAGAGCTGCTGAGGAAACTTTGAAGCTGTGGCCTCTGCTTATTTTGAACATGCTTGCAGCTCGGCAGTCAGATGGTGGTCTGCAGGCACGAGATAAGATGCAGGAAAGATGACTGTCCCTAATGAGAATGGGAATAAGGTTGTTGGTTGCAGTATTCTTTTTTTTTTGTTTTTTATAAATACAATTGAGATACGGGTGCACACTGTGAGCTGTTTTACGAGAGCTTGTGATGCGGGCGAGTGTGTTGTTTTCCACGCGGAGGGGCAGAAAGATGAAAGACGTTTGTTGTCTCCTTAAAGGTGAAGTTGAGTCTATGCAAATAAATATCACACACCAGCATTTTTGAATGCTGCCCTTCATCTGATCAACTGAAGCAGATCTTTTTTTTTTTAAATCATTCCTTTTAAAACTTGACCCACATGAAGAAAACAAATTGCATTCCCATGTAAAAAGCACACATACCTGCAGAGAGGCAAAAGCATCATAAAATAAATTTGAATCAGCTGGATGGAAAATACATTATTTTATTATGACTATTTAAAGCTCAGCACATTCATAAATTATTCTTTGCAGAAGTGGGTTCAGCAGTACTCACTATGCATTCGGACGGCACAGCGAAATGGTGAAATCACTACACAGGCCCTCTATGTAGGAAGTAGTGAGAGATTTCAGACAAAGCCATAAATACAGTACACACAAACGAACCCTCTAAGTCTTGCAGGTCTAGCTGACTGACGAGATAGGACTGTGTGATAACCCGGGCAGTAGTTGCCTGAGGATTAACCGTTTAGGTCAGTGGGTGAGCTGGCCCCCATGTACCCTTTGACTAAAATGCAGCGGCCTGGAGTCGAGTCTGACCTGCAGCCCTTTGCTGCGTGTCTTCCCCTGCACTCGCTCCCCTTCCTTCCTGCTCTTCACTGCTGCTATTGATTCAAGCAAAAAGCCCAAAAATAAAATTAAAAAAAGGTTTAATATTGATTGAAGTGTACAGTACCAGTCAGAAGTTTGGGCCCAGCTGTCATAGGGTGAGGGGGGCATGTCACTAACAGGCTGGTTTGAGGTGAAATAAAAATGCGATTGGGGAAAATGCTTTTAATTTGGAAATCATAATGGCTCCCAAAAGAAGTGCTTCTATGGCCCTATAGGAGTTACTGAACGCATTGAAACAATTTAAAAATTGTTTCCTTTTTACATTTCTTCATGTGACCAACACGTCGAGCCAGTTTGCTAACAAAGCAGCTCAGTTCAGCTGAGGGTGGAGACATCGCATTTTGGCCCTGCTCCCAGTCGCGCACGTGATCAGCTTGACATGCTAGCTAAACCATGCTGCGTATGCAGCCAATCACCTGCCGCTGAGTTTAACTGTGCAGAGGTTTATGTAGTTCCACTGATTAGTCAAATTGAAGCCAATTGCATTTGTCAACTTGGATTGTAGGGGCCTAAAATAAGAGGAAGAGGAAGTGAAAAAGAAACTGAGAGTGTATGGATGTGCGTACTGAGGACATTGCTCAGTCTAATGTGACGTTTTTGGGGTTTGTTTGTTTTCTGCGACAAGCAAGACAAGTATAATGTGTGTGTCTTTGCAGTGATGCATTTTGTTGAATTTTAAGCAAAACACATTTCTGTGCTTACAGTCTAAAAATGTAATTTGTCTTCCACCCCCCCACCCCACCCCCTACTTCCCATTTCTTTCTACCTACCATCTACCATATTTCCCTCAGTTCTTCTGGCTGAGCCCATAGAAAATGAATGTATGGAGGGTCTGACGTTGAAGATTACTGACTTTGGCCTGGCAAGAGAATGGCACAAGACGACAAAGATGAGCACTGCTGGCACCTATGCCTGGATGGCTCCGGAAGTCATCAAGTCCTCCACCTTCTCCAAGGGCAGTGATGTCTGGAGGTAAGTGCTTGTGTCTGTGAAAGTGTGTCCTTACAAGCTATTTGTTATTAACAGACTGTTGTGGCCCCAGAGAAAAGATGACAGATTTCACAGCACCTTAAAAGAATAGCTTTGCATTATGGCAAACATGATTATCTGCTTTTTTTTTTTTGCAGACAGATAAATAAAAGAAATGTCTGCTACCATTGCCTTATGGATCTGGCCCACCTGCAATGAATAAAAAGAAAAGAAAAGAATACTTTATTTACCAAATTTATGTGCGCTTTCTCACACAGTGTCACAGTCTTGTATGTATTTTGCAATCATTTATGGTCGGGCTTGTTTCTCTAGTTTCTCTAGTTTTCCTGTGGGAGGGGAGGGAGGAGCGTAATAGGAAAGGGGGTAGCAGAGGAGAGGATGGTGTTACTGGAGCTGATGACTCCCACAACTTGTTGCCCAACTTTAAGTACAATATAAGCTTCTCAGCAAGTGCTGATTTGTCTAAAACCAAAGTTGAACCCATCCTCCCAAAGCACTCAGTCTTGGGGAGTCACTGAGACGGGCATCACTCTCACACACACACGTATGCTAAATATAAAGGAAGGCCTCGAGGCTGTTAGCTTACCTTGGAGAACAGGACGGGGAACATTGTTCCAGGCTAGCTGTTTCCCTCTTTTTACAGCCTTTATGCCAAGCTTAGCTAACGAAGCTTTAAGCAAGCTTCAGCAGTATGAAGCGGTATGAAGAGTCTTTAGATGCCTCAAAATCCTCATAATTATTAGCAACTTAATCACAGACACGGTGACTTTACCGAAGGAGCTCACATGTATAGAATAGAGCAAAGTAGTTCATACTGTTAAGATTTTACAGGTACTGTGTGTACATAAAGTGGAAGCAAGATTACTTTATGGATTTATATACATTTTCATCATTATATTCCACACATTTTCTAGCTTTTAGTCATGCCTCCAGTGACCACCATGGCTGGAGGCAGGTCTGTCTCATTTGTACGTCTGGCACATTCACATGCACACAGTATCTCAGGGACACCTTCAGGGAATCGCTACAAATTTGTCGCCATAACTTAGCAAATCTCTAAATTTAATACAGTTGTTATAGATGATAAATTATTATTACGTCTAAGTGGTGGTATTGTTGAAGAACTTGAAAGAGCAGATCTAGCATCAGTGTGCTAAATATCTCCAGGTCTTCCAAAGGACAAAATGATTGTAGAATTAGAGGGTGAGAGAACAGAGACGTGATGGTGGGAGAGTCAGTGATGAAGAGATGGAGGGACAGAGTGATGGATTGCAGCAAGGCCGCCACAACCATGTGATGGCGTCTCTTCAAAAAGCTGCTCTGTGCTTTGTTGTGGGACATGTGTACTGCACACTGTCCCATTGTGTCCAGTATAGATGGAGAAGGAGGCCACACACACCCAACCTAACCACAGCCCTTTATCTGGGAATAGCTGTGTGTGTGTGTGTGTGCGCGCATATCTGTGTGTGTGTCTGGCCACATCTACACAGAAAGAGAAGAGTCCCTTGATTATGGTTTGTGGTTTTATAATAATGACTTCGACAACTGTGTGATTTGTCGAGAGGGGATTTGTGATGGAAGTGTGCAGTATATGAATTTGCATTTGAAATCAGGTAGTATGGATGTTTTTACTGAGCACCAGATAAATCTATAAAAGAAAATGGAAATAGCGTGTGATGGCTCACGTGTGCTTTGGTTTAATTGTAATCCTGTGGATTTGGACCCTTACATTACAGAGCCTATGCGAAACCAGCTAAGCATGCAGTTACACAGAAAGCCCCTTTCTGCATCCTTGAGAGGATCAAAAGCTAATTTTGTGGTACTTTAGAGAACCATATTTACTACAAGTATTTTTTTTATTTTTTTGTCACACGTGCACACCCTCTTAGTTTCTATGTCCCTTGTCTGTCAACAGCACACCCACACAAGTGAAATTTCCCAGCAATCACTGCAGAATCTGGAAAACGGCGAAACGACCAAACAGCAGGCGGCCAGGCAGGCAGCCCTGCTCTGAAAATGAAGGCTAATCTTTGTTGTTTTTTTTATTCTTTCTCATCTGTCCGTGGCCGCTCGTCTCCAAAGCCACCACGCAGAGACGACAACCGCTTCGGGGCGAGCCGGCGAGCAGCGTTTCTGCACAGTCACAGTGTGTGGAAGTTGTAATTAAAGAACTAAATAAAAAAGGGCTGCGGCCTGCGCTCTCCACTTAGTGAGTCTCCAAAGCGCGTTCAGTCAGGTCCGGGCGAGGGCTAATTGACAGTGTAGGAGATCCAAGTCCTACGCCACACTTCATCTTCTTAGGACACAGGCCTGATCCCATTGTGTGGGCTCAAAAGTCCTGTGTGTGTGTGTCTCTGTGCCTTTGTGCGATGGAATATTTTTGCTTGATGAAACACGTGCTTACATAGCACTGTGAACTCATGCATGCAAAGCTTGTGCAAACAGAAATACACAAAGGTCTCTCGGTTCTCTCTCACTGCTATCATAAGGAAGGTATATAAGATAAACTGTGCTGCACCAAACAGCACAGGATAAAACATAAACCTTACTTGCAAGTTATCTGAAATCGTCTTTCTTGAAATGGTAAGAAGCTGCGTAAAATGTGAATTAAAAACAGAATGCAACAATTTGCAAATCATTTTCTACTGAATTGGGATTGAATTGTTGAAACTGAAATTAATTTTAATATGTGTTCTTTTTGAAAGCCAGTAGCATGTTTGGGACATGGGCATGTTTACCAGGTGTTCCATCCCCTCTTCTGCTGTAGTTAAGCAAACAAAACAAGTTTCTTATTCAGCACTTCAGGGCACCTTGCCATTTTTTTTTTGGTTACATAATACTTGGAAAAGGTTTTCACTAGGCGACAGGTGTGGACTACGGTTTAGGCCAGTTTAGCACCCAATGCTGCTGTGATACTTGCAGAATGTGGTTTAGTTACTGTCTTGCAGAAATAAGCAAAACAAAAAGCATTGTCTGAATAGGAAACCAAATTAGTCAACTAACTTGTTTTTCAGTGTTTTGCACCTTATTTATTCTGCATCATTTCACATGGGTAAACTAAAGAGCTGGTGGAGACCAAAACAGAGCTGGAAGTAGAGCAAATATTGGAATTACACTAATCAATTGGTCACAAAACCACTCCAAATGAGTACTGCTGCTTAGCCTAATGTGTGAATAATCAAATGATAATGACTGACAATGTATCACTTCAGGTGTTAATATGTAACCTGTGTTCCTCCCTTTTCTGGGTTAAAGTACTGCTTCACAGAAAAAAAGCATTTTCAAAACGATTTCATTGGCAATATTTCTAATAAAGCTGCAGCAGGAAGTAGGTTCCCGGGGACACGAGATTAAAATGAGTCTTTCATGCTATCTCTGCCTCACTGGCATCCAGCAAGCCATCCACTTTCTTAACCCTCACATCCTACTTTGTGTTGGTGTAACTCAAGATGTAGAAGAGCTCATTTACTAATCAGAGTAGCAGCGAGGAGTTTGAATCCACCGACTGGCTGGGAGCTTTCTGTGTCAAGTTTGCGTGCTCTCCCCATGCCTGTGTGGGTTCTCACCAGGTACCCCTGCTTGCTTCCTTCCTAAGTCCAAAGACATGCATGTTGGGTTAACTGGTTATCCTAAATTGGCTGTAAGCATTAATGTGTTAACCCTGCGACAGACTGGCGACCTGTTCACGGTGCACCTTGCACATTCCCTATGGCAGCTGGAATAGGCTCGAGCCCCACTGTGACCCTGATTGGATGGATGCAGGATGGATGCCTGGAGGGATGGAGAGTAGTTCAGTACTACTCCTCATGTTAAACCCCACATACCCCCAATGAATCCATTGTTGTGAGGGTGACAGGGAAAAGTGTGAAAAGGCATAGAATAAACCAGATGCGGTGTAAACTGTAAAAAACAAAAAACAAAAACATTTATTATCAAATTATTATCATAGTTTTTATTATTTCATGAGAAATATTCGCTCATTGAATTTGACGGCAAAAAAGTTGGGACAGGGGCAACAAAAGGCTGGAAAAGGAAGTGGTACTAAAAAGCATCTGGAGGAATATTTTGCAACTAATTTGGTGAATTAGCAGCAGGTCAGCAGCATGACTGGGTATAAAAAGAAGTAAAAAACGGTCTGAGATTCACCAGTATGTAAAAAAAAACCTATCTACAAATTGCTGAACAATTTTAGAATATTATTCCTCAATGTAAAATTATGACGACTTTAAAAATATCTCATCATCTACAGTTCATAACACAAAACATTTTCAAATGGCAGTCTAGAAGAAAAGAGGTAACACGGAAGTTTTTTTGTTTTGGTTACTGTATAAATGCTGCAGGAATATTATATCACATAGAAAGAATTTTAAATATAAGTGGTAGATGCAGGGTGAACACAATGCACTGTGTGACATCCTGTGTCTACTTTTGGCTTGAGCTTACTGTGTAATGCCCCGTTGTTTGGCTCGTTTCCCCTCCAGCTATGGCGTTCTGCTGTGGGAGCTGCTAACAGGAGAGGCGCCCTACAGAGGGATTGACGGACTTGCTGTCGCCTACGGAGTCGCTGTCAACAAGCTCACGCTGCCCATCCCTTCCACGTGCCCTGAACCTTTTGCGCAGCTCATGTCAGGTGGGACCCGTGTTTTAGAAGTGTAATGGCTCAGTTAAAATTGCGGCTTTCAGTTCAATGACGTGACGGGACATTTGCGTGATCAGACTGCTGTCCCAGTCACGCATTCTCTCCCATTTCCCCAAATTCCTGCATGCTGTTAATAAACAGGGCTATTGAGAGGAAGAGTTTTATGCAGAAGTCAACTTATGCAATACGTTTGTGCCCATTTATCTTCTATTTTTCAGTTTTAAGTTAAGAGGAAAAGGCCACATGGGTACTTGCTGGCAGGCTACCAGCTGGTACAAAAAAAAAGTAGACACTTTACATTCCCCTTGATGTCAGTTTGTCTTTTTTTAGTTGTGTTTTTTTTTTTTTTAAAGTCAGGATCAGTGCACAAAACAACCAGTAGCCACCTCAGAGGATTAATTAATGATCGGATTGGTTTTTGATCTGCTTGTAATGCCCAAAGTTTAGAAGCAAATTATGCAAAACTCCCCACAGCAAGTTAATTAAGCGTGACACTTTGAATAAGTGATCAGCTTGACTCTAAATTGTGCTCGCACAAGTGCCTGAAACATGTGTAAATAAAAATGAGACACTTTGCAGGTTATTCATTCAATATTACATGCAACGAGTGCAAAAACGTCCCATCTCAGGTAGTTATTTGACCTAATTGTAAGTCTTCAAGTCTGAGGTGACAGCATTATTAGGATGATGAAATTCTGCCTCTTTTTTTTTTTTCCAAATGCACATCAGTTTGTCTGAGGATTAAAGTTAATGAATGAGAGACTTTCAGTTCCCTTGATTCAAGAAAATGCTTAAAAGAAGTGAAACTGTCCTCTTATTGCAAAGAAAAGTATGCTCTGATCTATTTTCCCAACAGTAACACTTCAATACCTTTTGTTTTTCTGGATTGATCCACTACTTCTGGACAGCCATGCTTGGCATGCTTGTGTCTCACTGTGTTTCTTGTATGCGTGACAGAGTGTTGGGACCAGGACCCCCACCGCAGACCCAATTTCAGTTCCATCCTGGCCCAGCTGATGGCCTTGGAGCAGCAGGTGAAGGAAGAGATGCCGCAGGATTCGTTCCACTCCTTGCAGGAGGACTGGAAACTGGAAATCCAGGACATGTTTGATGAACTCCGGGCTAAAGAGAAGGTAAGAGGCCCTCAGCTTTTAATTACTAAGTCGTGCACATGCCAAGGCGAGCTTCTGGTTCAGAAAATGTCATTTTAGATTATAATGGAAAGTCCAGGTTTCTTTGTTGATGATACTGATAGCTTTATGAAGTTCGGTCCATTTACTTCTATTAGTTTACAGCGCAGATCTGCCACATCCAGCATGGCGGACGCGCTGACGTTTCACAGCAACGAGCCCGTCTGCTAAATACGGCATCTACGTATATATGTCTGTGGGGTCAACCATACACAATAATGGACAGTGGATAAGAGAGGTGAAGAAGAGAGTGCGGGCAGGGTGGAGTGGGAGGAGATGAGTGTCAGGGGTGATTTGTGACAGAAGGAGAGCAGCAGGAGTGAAAGGGTTTACAAGACAGTTGTAAGACCTGCTGTGATGTATGGTTTGGAGATGGTGACACTGACAGAAAGACAGGAGGCAGAGCTGAAGATGTTAAGGTTTTCACTGGGATTGACCAGGATGGACAGGATTAGAAATGAGTATGTCAGAGGGACAGCTCAGGTGGATCAGTTTGGAGACAAAGTTAGAGAAGCAAGGCTGAGATTCTTTGGAGATATGCAGAGGAGGGATAGTGGAGATATTGGAGAAAGGTTTTTGACAAAGGATGTTGAAGGTGGAGCTGCCAGGCAGGAAGAAAAGAGAAAGACCTCAGGAGAGATTCATGGATGTAGTGAAGGAGGAAATGGAAGAGGGTGCTTGGGATAGGTTGAGATGGAGGCAGATGATCTGCTGTGGTGACTCCTAAAGGGGACAGCCAAAAGAAGTAATAGTGTGTTGCCGTATTTGACAAAAATCTGTGCATTTTCCTGTTATTATTGATCATTTGATTAAAAAGTGTACTATACCCGAGTAAATGAAAACTCTAATTAAATTGGTTTAATTTTATTTTATTAAGCAACATTTTAGGGATGGTGGGCGTCCCCTGGGGCAGGTTACAACTGCTTTTATGCTGTTTGTATATGACAACAACAGGATTATATTGTGATTTTTGCTTTGCTAACCCCAACCCACCAAAAAGACAACTGTTAGCACAGCCTCATCAGAGGTGGGCTCTTCAACCACTCTGCTTAGTGGTTTTCTCTTTTGGCACAGTGATTCAGACTTGCCTGTGTACTGTAGGATCACCACCAGGCTGCATTCGTCCCTCTCAGACCATCGTGAGCTCTGCCGTGGTTGCAGATGCAGGATGGTGTCTCTATTACGTTGCTTTGGCTCTGAGAGCACCAGTTTTGTGCGTCGGGGGGGCTAGAGCCAACAGCTTGGGACCACCGTAGTCCTCAACCATAATGTTTGCTTCAGGGGATTCTGGAAAAGTACCCCAGCTCAATGAGCCCTCAGCGGCTGAAGTGCCTCGATTATTCTCTGTGGGTTTCCATTTCTCTGTGGCCTGGGGATCACTGAGCACCTCTAACAGTATTCTTAGCAATACAGTATTTAACACAGTGTTTAGTATCCCTGCAGGAGAAACCCTGTTGAATAAAATGTCATACAGCAGCTGTGAGTCATCACTGCCAATCTTCTCAAAATGTTGTTTTATTAGACTGTAAATTTGCATAACCGCAGTCACACACGACGGACTGATGAATCCACTTCTAAATACTTTCACCCACTTGCCTTTTCACCCTCCACCAGGAGCTGCGATGCCGTGAAGAGGAGCTAAAGCGAGCGGCTCTGGAGCAGAAATCCCACGAAGAGTTCCTGCGGCAGCGTGAGCAACAGCTGGCCCAGTGGGAGCAGGATGTGTTTGAGCGCGAGCTCAGCCTCCTCATCCTCCACTTGAACCAGAACCAGGAGAAACCCAATGTCAAGAAAAGGAAGGGCACCTTCAAGAAGCACAAACTCAAGTCCAAGAACGGCGAGAAGATCAGCATGCCCCAAGGTGGGTGTGTGTGTGTATAATATATATATATATATATAAAAGGGTGTTTTAACTGTGTTAAAAATGCAAGAGAACAGTGAGAAGGAAGTGAGGGAGAGAGTTTTTGTGGCACGACTGGTATTTTTGTAGCGTGGCTCGTCGGAAAGTTACTATCAGGACTGATCTCATGTAAAGATTGACATCTTGAAAATGAGGCTGCAGAGAGGTGCAGTTTTCTGCTGTTATACAAACTCTGTCATTTTAAACTTGTGTTTTCAGCAACCCCCTTCTCATCTTAAAAAAAAAACCCATAAAAACAAAAATTCCTTCACAGGCGGATCAGAGGTCTTACTTGCCGATTTCTACACTGACCAGCATTCCCTTTGTCCTCCTGTTTTCCTTCTCTTACTCACCTGGCTGCCGTTTCTTGTCCCGGGCTATCACAAAGTCACACAGTCTGCAGCAGCTCACATCAAGTGTTTCAAAGCATATATTTTGGGCTGAGCAAGCATGCATAAATGCGCTCTGTGTGTGTGTGTGTGTGTGTGTGTGTGTGTGTGCGCGCGCTGTGGTTAGGCCTTTCCCAGCAGCAGCAGGGCGGTGATGTGGTGGTAGTGGTGGGGGGTTGATGAGAGGGGAGAGTGAGCCAACCACGCCTCGACACTTCCTGTCCATGGATACACTGCCGGCTGGCCTCTCTCACTTTCTTGCTCTCACTCTGTGCCTCTCTCTCCCGCTTTCTTTTTGCGCATACCTTCCTCACCCATTTTGTCTCGCTCCCTTTCCTCTCCCTGGTCAGTGTTTTTATTCTCCTTACTATATGTGCCTCAATCCCTTTCTTTTTCCTCTTTCCACCAATATTATTATTGCCTTTTTCTTCATCCTGTATTATTCCTGCACTTTACCCTGAAGTAACATATATATTGTGTCTGTTTTTGTTTTGTTTTGTTGGGGTTTTTTTTTATAGCGGTGCAATTTTTATGTATATATATTTTTAGAACATTTCAAAAATAAAAAATGCTAAAATATATTCCTGGCTTAGGGAGTCTTTGCAGCTGCTTTGCAAATTTGGCTCTCTAATGGCAACAAGTTGGGCTCTAGCAAGCTAGCTGAACCACTGATGACTAGTTTGTAATATTTTAGGTACATGGGAAAATTTTGGGAAAGTAACACTGTAAAAAAAAATCTGTCCTGCTTTTAAGAATTGGCTCTATTTTCCAGTTCTATATACTATGTGCGACAGTTATTCTGAATAAAATATTTACTACTTTTGCTAACTAGCTAAAGCTAGCTACCTCATGTGCTAAAACTACTATTAACGTAGCAACACGTACCAGCAAACTTTAGCCAACAGCAGTAACTCGTTGCTGAAACCCGACGTGTCCTTTGTGGCGTTTACAATTTATGCTAAAGAACAGAACAATGTTAATATTGTATTATCTGTAAACCTTTCCAAGTAATATCTCTTCAGGGTTTGTAGTTGAACATTGACTTTAATCGCCACTTTTTAATTGTAAGTAATTTGAGAACATATTTAACCATTTAAGGGTACATGCCAAAAATCGAAGGGAAGGAATTAAAACAGTCAAGGCGTAAAATAAGGAACTGAGAATAGGAAATGGATCTTTTCAGTGTAATTTATTAAAACACACCGTGGGCTGTGTGGCTCAGAATTTGCAGTGTTGCTGTTTATCTGCAGCAAACTGTAAACTTCTATTCGCCCATTGCTGCTAGGAGCTTCCTAAGTGCTCGATACGTATAAGCAGTAAGGCCTTTGGTAAATCCTCCAATTATCTGTCTGCCTATAGTTCAATAGTGATATTCCGGAATTAACAGTCCCATTTATATTCTTCTTTTGATTATGAGCCATAATGTTGCAACCACCCAAAGCGCACTTACTGTGAGCTATAACATTGTGAAACGACGATACGGGCGTAGAAACCGCAAGTCTGTATGGTGTCAACCTTTTTTTAGCCTCAGTGTTCTCGAAAGAACTACTCTACCCATAATCATAAATCAAAACAGTGACGTCTCTGATTGGTGGAGATTGCTGTAACCATGGAAATGTTTAAACCCACAAATATTAGGTTGCTTAGTGAGCATGAGACTTCAGAAACCGTGAAAGCGGCGATTGCAGTCAGGAACAAAGCACCGTGCCATACCAATAACTGGGATCTACTTTACACACAACACAAACTGCAAAATATATCATTACTATACAAAATATATTATTGCAGTCAGTGTACTTATTTGTCCCTTAGTTAAGTATTTTAGTTACTTCAGTGCCATTACCGCACTTATTCTGCTTAACCGTTATTGTTATACGCTATAGAAGCTTTACTGTTGAACACCGTGTCGTCTTTCACATATATCCAGTGTTTTCAGCCTTAAAATTGACGTGTTTTAAAATAAATAGATTTCTAATAGCAGGTGGCCAGTCAAACAGAGTACACACATTAGATGCAGAAGGTTTAGACAACTGAAATCTGCTTCAGCTCGCCACATTTTTTTTTTTTAGACATGTAAAGACACACTGTGATTTTTACAACGGCAGAACTCTAGGCTATTTTAGAGAAATAAGGAAGCTTAAAAAAAGTGTTGCAACCTTGAAAACAACCGCCATTTCTTGGATGTATGAATGTCAAACATCCTGTCATATGTGTGCGTTTCAGATTTCATCCACAAAATTACGGTGCAGGCATCCCCAGGCCTGGAGAAGAGGCGGAACTCTCCTGATTTGGGTTCAGGCTCCTCGCCTTCCTTTGGGCCACGTTTCCGTGCAATCCAGCGTGAGTGCAGTCTTTTTTTTTTTTTTTTTTACGTGTACATATTGTATGTCTGGGTGCTTCCCAAGACACTGGAAAAAGCAAAAGAATAGCGTTTCTCATCCAAATTTTCTCCTTTTATGTGCTCTCAAACACCCACTCATCTTTTTGTCTTCCCGTTTCCCTGTGGGCCCCAGCTCTTTCTCTTTCTCCCTCTCCCTCTGACTGCTCTGTCTCTCTCACACACACACCCTTTTCCCTTTTCAATAGTGTGTTCCAGTCCAAATATTATCTGACTTCCTCTCAGCAGCTCAGCACTTCTCAGCAGCTTTTTTTGTTTTTTTGTTTTTTCCACTGTTGCCTTGCTCTGCACCCCTGCTGACTGCAGTTACATCAGTGCTGCAGTGGGGGGAGCTATTCAGCTATGTTTTCCAGGCAGTCAAGCATCCACAGTTTTATATGCATGTAGTGGCTACAGTGCGGTTTACTGAATTAAAAATAAGCAGGGAGGAATTCATTGCTCCAGGAGAAAGGGGTTGAGAAGGGTTGCAGCAGCAGCAGCAGCAGCAATGCCCGTCTGCTTGCCGGCTTCTTAGACAAACGCACTGAGATCTTTCCCTTCAGAGGGAAATTGTAGCCAGTAGGTCACAGAGCATTTTAACAGAGCCCAAAAGGAAATTTGTGGTGTAGCAACAGGCAATAAAAGGGACTTCACGAAACAATTACCACCGCGGGTTAACATAAAAGCACAAATTGCAGTGAAACATTTATGTGTAAAAGTGGTTAGTCAGTCTAAAACATCTGCCAGCTTCATTTATTCATTAAGTAGTGGGCTGGTTTTCTTTACTTCCTAATGACTCTCCTTAATGGCAGTCACTAAGCCATGAGTGTGCCTGTCATTAAAATGTGTTTAGTGGATATTTATGCTTGCCCTCTCAGTAGCAAGCAGTGATTTATTGCTAGGGCCTCCCAAACTGATTTGTCTAGAGAACTGCCAAATTGATTTGCATTAGTCCGCGGAGCTAGTTTCCACTGTGCCATGTTTTTACTGAATTAGATATGAAGAATATTAAACTGCTTCTTATTTTTAGAGAGTTTTTTGAACTCTGCGATTGTAATAGTTTGCGTTTTTAGCATCTCAGTAGGCTGGCTGTGTCATTTGTGTTGGCAGCTTATGGGATACTGCTGCCATCATTTATTTATTTAATTTTTCTATCTGCGGGGGCAGGATTAGATTTGGTTCTATTAGCCCTTTTCCTTCTTCCAGTTCCAGTACCTGAGGTACGGCAGTCTAAATTTGTGTGTTTATTTGATGATCTGAATGCTGCAGAGCTCGGGAATTGCAGTGCATTCTGAGTATTCCCTGCCATGTTGTTGTTCATGCAAAATCAAAACAACAGACGTCAACAGGTAATAAGGAAGAAAACACACTAATGAATGCTGGGAAAAAGACCCGTGACAAGATTAGGAGCATGATATGATACAGAGAGCAGCTGAACAACGAGGCAAAGGGTTGATCCACATGAACACAACAGGGAATTGTCCCTTTACTTATAAGAGCTAACGAGGCACGTGTTCCCTGACATTTTCTCCAAACCCGTTTGTGGTGAGCACCTACACGACAAACAAATCAAGAATTCTGAATTGCTTCAAGCTTGCATTCATGCATGTGGGACTCAGTCAGGCTCTCTCAGCCACTGAGCCATGGCTCTGTCACACGTGCAACCATTTTTGCACTTTTGCTTCTGTGTGTGTTCGAGGCGAAACGATGGAACCCGGTCAGGATCGCATTGTTGTATTTCATAAAAGCATAAAGATTCTGTTAGCTTTGCTTATGTTGTGGCAGCCTTGCGGCCTGTAACCATGCAACAGCTTGATGTATGCCTGAAGTGTAACGATAGCGTCCGGTCAGGATCGCGCTGTTGCATTTCAGAAGCTTTTCAAAATACAAAAGCATAAACATTAGCTATGCTGCCGTGTAGCTACAGCCAAGATAACTGCCACATCAAAGGTGTGTAACATAGCAACAGCCCTACGACACTTCTTGCAAGTATGACAATGCCGTGATCACACAAATGTATTTTCTGAAATGCAGTTTAAGGTCACGTTTTTCCTTCTTCCAGCTGCTACCCAAACCATGCACGGTTTGCTCCACAAGCTCACTTTTTTTGTTGTTTCTCCCAAGCTGGAAAACGCAAGTCTTTCCATTCCATATATACGGTTATGCCATTTTATAACACAGCAGCTCATCATTCTGATGAGGTTCTAATGCCCACAATGTAACTTTCAAACCCAAAAGCAGTATCTATCTCTGTAGGTCCCACTAGCAACTCACACTCAGGTCAACAACGGTCCCCTAACGCATTGTGTCGGTGACGCCACGATCCCGAGCTCTGTTCTGCCAATGCTCACCGTGTAGAGCTAAAACAGAGCTGCTCATCAGTTGGTCAGCTCATTGCTTTGCTTAAAAAATAAATGTCTCAAGTTTCCAGTTCTTAGTCTGAATTTTGTCTCTAAAATTTATCATCCACAAGTGCCTTGAACCTGCATGCTTTCTGCATGCTTGCCCAGCAGGGGGGCACCTCCTGTGGTTGGAAAAGGAAGTCTGGTTGGTTGTGTAGAGCTTATGTGCATAAAAATATTTTAATCTGCAGGGACTTCCTCGTTAAATATGAAATCCAACCCTGCTTACGCTGGCACACACACACACGCCCGTGTGTTACAGACATAATTTTATTTTGAGCATCTTTCTTTCTCTGTTAATATAAAGATTTGATCAGTGTGGGGGCAGAGGAGCAAACCTGTGAGCTTTACAAAATGATTAACAGAGACGCACTGGAAACGGAAAAGAGTTCAGTGGAAAAAGCACAGTGTGATCTTTATGAAACTGCACCGCCAGCACTATCATCTGCCTCCTGTGCTCGCTTTGAAAACACAGCGTTGGAGAGTGACGGGCGGTAAAGTGCATCAGCCGGGCCTCCACTGCAGTGCAGGCCAAAGGACATAATACAGCATGTCCAATCAGAGAGCATATTTACCTTTTCCCATTTCTGAAGCTGAAATGAAATGAAAGTGGAAATCATTTTGGGGGGGGGGGGGGGTTAACAGAACCACAACTCAAAGGAATAAACTGACAGCTTTAAAGTTTTCTCCGTGGCGTGTGCACTATGTAACCGTGGTGCCCGTTCCACTTATAGCTCTTTTGGCATGTTGGGTGTTGAGATGCTGAGAGGGATGCTTGAGGCTTCAGGAAGCGTGTGATGGATCCCGTGTGTGTTCCGCGAGGTGTTGTGACAGTAGAGCCCGGGCTGACTGAAAGTTCACGCGCTGTTGTTTTAGCAGCACAAGCCCGTGTGTGTGCCGCTAAAATCTGGCAGGTGCAATTCAGCTTTTATTAGACCTCTGCATTTCACCTCATCCCCCCCCACCCCCCAGGTAACTTTGGCTCCTTTTCTCACACTTTATGCCCTGTGACACTTACAGCTGTTATTGTGGTATCAAATGTAGCCAGATGATCTATTTTAAAGTCCACTGGGGCTTAAACTTCAGAGAAATATGAGTTGGAAAAATCACATTGGAGTTTCATGAGCTCTAGCTAACACAGTGACTTTAACTCAGTTAAGGTCACTGTGTTAGAGATGATTGCATGGCTGTGTTGATTTGTTATTGAAATCTGACTTTTAAATTACTCGCCCCATTAGAACACACCTAAGCACAATGCATGCTGATAATATACACGTTTATACTGATTTCAGTCTTTTCCCCCTTTTCTGCAGTTACTCCCAGTGACAACAGCAGGACGTTTGGTCTCAGCTCAGTCCGGCCCTCGCTGGATACCTCCTCTCTTAAGCAAGTCAATGGAGACCTAAGGTTGAGCCCCCATTGGAGGCCACAGAGCCCAAAAAGTCCCAAAAGTCCTAAAGTCCTGCGCCTCAGTCCCCAGGAAAGCAGGTACAGCAGGGTTGCTCTTTCCTTCTGTGTGTATGGATTTGATTACAATGTGCACATTTCATCGTCACGCTTTGATTGAAATGTCTCTTGTTTCCAGCCTGTCGATGAGAGCTAAGCTCCTGGAGGCAGACAGTAACGAGAATGGAGACTCCAAGGCTGACTTTGAGGAGTACCGACCTTCCACACCAACCCCTACCCCTGCTCAGAACGGTATCCGCTGCCCTCCACCATCAGCCTAACTACCTTGTCTTCCACTAGCCACCTTTCTAATTCACACTGGCATGAGTGTGAATTATGAATTGAAGCTGTTGAATTATAAATATGTTCAGTGTTCTTCTACATCGGGCTCTCCTTCTGTCTTTTAAAAACTTTCTCTTTCTGCAGGCTCGTCAGTGAAGGATAGCCCGTGGCTTCCTCTATCTCAGGGAGACTCGGGCAGCGAGGAAGGGGGTTCTTCCCCAGCTGGCTCCCCAGGACCTGACAGGGGGCCTCTCGGTGGCCTGATTAACAGCACCCACCGAGCCCTGCTGAGCGGCGGCTCCCTCCTCGCCTCCATAGGAATAGGTCGCTGCCTGGATATTCCCCCAAGAGTGCCACCTCGAACTAACCTACCTTGCTTAGAGGGCCGCACCCTCTCTGAACTTGAGATCTCTCATCCTAAGCCCCTCATTTCAGACCCCCCAGTAGTGGATGATCTCATCACCTTCTCCATCTCTGAGCCTCTCCCCAGACCCCTCTTGGAATTAGCACTGCACTACCAAGAACTAAAGCCCTTACCCCTGACACCGCCTCCACCAAACCCTCGCGAGAGGAGCAGCCACCGGACGCCGCACAGTCCACAGAGTCCCAAAAGTGCCCCCATGCAGCACGACAGGGCCAGCCCAGGGGAGTGGACCCCCACTCACAGTTCCACTAACGGGGAGCTGAGCAGTGAGGCCTGGGAACACAGAGCTGACAGGAGGAGGAGGTCCAGCCAAGGCCTACACACTTCTCAGCTCGGTCAGTCTGAATTTGTTTTCACGACGCGGGGGGGG